>JACBKR010000564.1:0-71005 GCA_014218235.1 Colocasia esculenta
TGGCAATTGAAGAAGAAAGGATTTTATTAGTAAATATGAGAGCTTAGGAGAGTATATATATAACCTCTTATAATCATGCCAAAAGGCCATTCAACCTATCCCCCACCCCCATCCCTGCCAATTCTTGGGGTTTGATGTGATGCATGATGAGGCTTAAGGGGCCACCGATAGCCGCCGTTAGACAAGTGGATCCTCTTGGTGATAAGATACCTAATATCCCTGCACGGACCTTACCATCTATCTCATGCACATAAATCCCCCATGAATTTTTTTCCTTCTTTTTTTTTTAAATAGAGGGCTGTTATATTTAAAGTTGGCAGTCAAATGGGTGAATCGGACCGGATCGACTAACCTATCATATGGTCCTTATTAGAGTGTATCTGATTGATATGTTTTAGTTCTTTATTTAATATAATATCTTATTTTCTGTTAAAAAGAAGTTTCAATTAATTTACATCAAAATTATAATAATAATAATAATAATAATAATAATAATAATAATAACTATATAAACCAACTGTGCAAAATTTTAAACGTGCTATAAACTGGAGGTACTAGATTAGTATTTCAAACAAAAATAGTAGAAGATACAACATAACGAAAGATAAAACAAAGGAGAAACAAGCAAAAACACAAGAAAAAGACAACACATTGCGCCAAGCCAAGTCAAATAATAGCATGGAGAGAAAGTTTTGTTACACACCTCTTGGAGGGGTGTGTAAGTACATTGTACTGTGATGACGTCAATCGCTACTTGATGTGTGTGCATACTCTCTCCGCAAGGTGTGCATCGAGATTTTCTCTAACACGAAAGTTACTAATATAACAACAAAAATAAAAAAAAAAAATTTATTTAGGAGTTGATGAATGAAAGACAAAGTCGAGACCCAAATTTATTAAGAATTCAGACCATGCACATAATATGATGATAATATGAGGTGGGTGGATCAGGATGAGCTCTTCCATAAGCTCTAAATCTTCATCATAAACATGTCTTTTATCAAGTCATCTTGGAGAGCTACAAGTAAGCATAAGTGGATTTTCATTCATAACTGCTTACAGCAAAACATAAACCAAGTAAATGCACTTGCGACACCTTTGATGACAATGATAAGGATATTTTTTTATAATATTTTTACTCATGATTTAATTATTTAACTATTCTAACCAAAGTTATCATATAAAGACATCCCTTTCTTAAAAAAAAATCCCCCTTATATGTTTACTTTGAATTTTTTTAGTAACACCACTACGCTGCAATTACTCGTAAAATACCCTTGCCATTATCGTCGGTCATTATTCCATTTAACAAAAATCTAGTTTGATCTACACTAACCTTAATCTAAATTTTGAAATAGTTCAAAATATTCTTCCTCTCTTATACTCTCTCTCTCTCTCTCTCATTAAGACACATGTAAAAATCGTTTAAAGATTATGGTAAGAGAAATATTTAATACACATCAACAAAAGTGTGTTAAATTGGGCACACTTTATAAAGATGTACCACTTTAACTTTGGGGGTATATTATATGTTCTCGTTCTTAAGTTTTTAAATCCAAAGGATTTGAGATGGCACACCTTTATAAAGTTTTTCCACTTAATATATACTAAAAAATATACATTAAAGGTCTACTTGACAACACTTAATAGATAAATAATATTTGAAATAACTAATTTTAAAGATTTCAAATTATTTGATAATTAAACATCTGAAATAATATCTAATTTCATCACTTAAATATGAAAAACTACTTAATTTTTGAGTTAAGAGAAAAAAAAAATTTCAGCACCTCAACTTTCTCAACCCGTGGTAGCCTCGGATCGTTGGAATCTGGCGACAAGTGAATCGCCAGATTCTAATGGATTGGTGATCGACGATCGACGACTAGTAACCAGCGATCAGAGTCCGGTGATCACTTTACGGTCGACCAATTGCTAGATTTTGGCTACCGATGACCGATGAGTCATTGGATTCCAATAGATTGTCGTCGAAATCCGACTACTCCATCGACGACTAGTCGTCAGATTCCAATGGCCGATTATCGGTGAATCGTCAGATTCCGACAGACTGTGATCAATCACCAGATTCTAGAGACTCCGTTGATGGCCACAATTTGGCGACTCCGTTGATGACTGTCAAATTCTTCGGTCATCAAATTCTAATAGTTGACGGCTAGACTAAAATCGTCGGCCGTCTATCCATATATTAATATATTTTAAAATTATTTAAATATAATATTTTTGTCAAATAAGATATTAATTTAGATGTTATTTAAATTAGTTATCAAACAACTCTTTATAAATATCTTACATATATTAAGTCTTTTTTAAGTTTCAAATATTAAACTTAAGACTTACGTGTTATCACAAGTCGTTTAAATATTTCTCTTCCGATAATTAGTATAAAAAAAACACGGCAGGTAAGGGTAAGGGGAGCAAGCTGATGTTGTCGGGGACCACCTCCCTACCATCGTACGGCCCAGGACGTGCGATCAGAGAACGTGCTAATCAGAGGAACTATATGAGAGGGACAAATGTGGAAATGCAATCCTGAGAAGGAGGAGCACGAGTGTACAAAGTACAAACGCAAGCGATTTTTGGCTATATATATGTCCCTCAAATGTTATCTATTGCAGATTTACCATTCGCAATCATAATTTATCATACATATTTTAAAAATTCATAAAAATAGTATAATTATGGATCCAACATAGTTCACAGGCGAGTTAAACAAAATAATGATGTAAAATTAGAAACATCTTTTACATGATTAGTCGAATTGTACTGTATCATATTTGAAAATTTATACTCCCCAAATATGGTTGAGTTGGGGTGGGGAGATGCAGGGAAGAGGAGGTTGGATGAGTTTAGTAGGGGTGCATCGGAGGGCGTTTTCCCATGCAACTTCGATAAGAGAGAGAGAGAGAGATGCATTGGATATCACCATGGGTGCATTCCCCTCCGATATTACTTCAAGAGATGTGTAGAGAGGGAGAGATCACTACGTTGGCCGGTCTGTGGGGAACACAACATCGTTGGTAGCGAGAAGAAGGGGAGGGGATGAGAGGGGAGGATTAGGGGTGTTCAGTATATGGTTCAAATCGAAAAAGTGAACTAAATCAATCAATTTAGGTTAATTCGTTTTGATTTTATGGGTCTTACAATTCAATTCGATTTTAAATTGAAAAGTCAAATGAATCAATATATATATATATTATACAAAAGTACTTGTAACGCAATGTTTGAAACTTTTACTCGATCTCCGTGCAAAAGTTGCAAGATCAAATCTCGTGATCGTCTCTAAAATCTCTCTTTTTTTTTACAAAATTTTAATTTTAATTGAACCAAATCAATTCAATTTGATTCAATTCATTATAAAAATTCGGATCGATTCGATTTTTAATAACGGTTGACAATCCCGTGTTCTTCTTTGCACCTGGCATTTTTAAGTCCCTTGTTTGTCCTAAAACGCCTGAACCGATGTGACATAGTACACTTTGTACTGTGCTACAGATTCACCATTTCGATCTAATCCACGGTACAACAAACCGTAATCTTGTAGGCTCAAATCTGTAGACTGTCTTATCTTATTTACTTTTAATTTGAGTTATATATATATATAATATTCCCTGTGAATATAGTTATTTATTTTAAATTTATGAATTTTCAAAATTATTGTTGATATAACTAAATAATCGCACTACTGACTACTGTGTCATGTTGCTATTACAAATCTGCCATCTTATAAGACGAAGAACTGTCAAAATCACATGTCATAAAGTATTATTTTTAGTTTTATATCGTATATTATATCTTAACAATGTTAAAAAAAAAAAAACAGGTGTTGTGGCGGGCCATCTAACCGTTCGGAAAGCGACAGACGAGGAGATAACGATGGTGGTCGACCCTGATAGCGGCGGAGCGTGCGCTCTGTCGCGACGCTGCGTGACAACTGTCGGCCGCCAGCGAGGGAGGGAGCAAAGGTGGATCGGCTGACGTCATCCCAGGGATGACAGCTGTGACCCTGGCACGCTATTCGCCCACTTGGATTCCTGGCCACAATAGCCCTCTAAATGGAGAGCTCAATCATGGCCACAATGTTATGTTACATGTTGTCTATGTGAATTTGATGCGGTGAAGTTAGATTGTTTTGGATCAACTTAACTCGGTATTACTACCCTAGTATTGGGTAGTAATCATTTCTTTTGTTTTTTTTTTCCTAAGTGTTCTCCTCAATTTTATCCTTAAAATTATTTGTCTAGTTTTTACTTTTGTCCTATTTAACCATGATTATTAACTTCAAAAAATTAAAAATACCTAGAGAAATACTTACTACTTGAGCTCATAAATAGTTGTGGAGGTTATTTTTAACCTCTTAGACCCATAGACACATCATAACCCGTCCAAGCGGAAAGACTCTGATCATTCAGCCACGTGTCTTCGGGATCACCCACTAACTCCCGAACACGTTTCAGCCAAAATAACGTCTAAGGGTCTCAAGGATAGTCTTCGGACGTCGCACAGCCTGTTCGAGTCGGACACAGTCTTCGTGCAGACCTCAAACCTCATGTTCGAACCTCCTATAATTTATCGCCTAAAAACACCGAACAACACCATGATTATTAAATTTTATTCTTAAAATTATCTGTCTAGTTTTTGCTTTTGTCTTATTAAACCATGATTATTAAATTTCAAAAAATTAAAATATTCTTAGAGAAATACTTTCTACTTGAGATACGGCAAGACCATGCCATTTGCTTGTGTCCTACTATAGCATCTCTCTCTCTCTCTCTCATTGAATTGGTGTCTATTATATATATTCGTGCGTTAGTCATTGTATTTGAATTCTAGTTGTTGCATTAACGTCCATCCCCTATTATGATAATTTGTCTTTTTTTTTGTCTAGTGCATGCATTGTTCGAGAAACTCATTTTTTTTCTTTTATCTTGTGAAAATAGTAAAAAATATTTATAACTAAAGATTGAAATTTCCTGTTAGTTGTTAAATACATTTGCTAATTAAAAGAGTTTCCTATTACAAATATATTCCTTTTCATAGTTTTAAGTACTGCTGACAAAAGTATGGTCAGTAGTCATAATAGTGTACGTGTGATATCCAAACACGTAGAGGCTCATGGAACCTTCTTTTGTAATGTTGTGTCACCATTAACTTTTCTCTGATGAGACAATATCTAGTACTGAGGGATAAGATTTTCCACACAAAATACAAAGACATGTAATCTTTGATGAATAGGTCAGTCCTTATCCATGAAACTGATCTTATATAAATAATGATGTTAGATCATTCCTTTCACTGCAAATGGTGTGATTTAATAGTGAATTTTTTTTTTCATTTAGACAAAAGAGCATTTCTTGACTTGAGTTGCATGCAACTATGCAAGGATAAATGTAAAACACAATGCAAAATATATGTAGCAACAGATGTTTCAAATGATCAAGTATAATGATCTGTTAAATTACATAAGGTCAATTATCTAACTATTGAGTCCTAGCAACTTTTCGCGAAACATTATCATAATTAATTATCAAGATCACTGTGGATGTAGAAATTTCTCGATGCTAAAGCATAATAGATTATTGAGTTCACAATATGGACTTAGAAATTTTCACGATGCTGAAGCTTAATTGATCATCAAGTTCATAATGTGGACGTAGAAAATTTCAAGATGTTGAAGCATAATCGAACATCGAGTTCACAATAAGGATATTAAAAATCTTCAGGATGTTGGAACATAATCGATTATCGAGTTTATAGTATGGACTTAGAATTTTCACAATGCTATGACATAATTGATTATCGATCTGTATTATGCAAACTTCGAAATTTCTAAAGTCATGATATAATTGATTATCAATATCTATTATTGTGAATTTAGAAAAATTTTTTGAAATCAAAACTTAATCAATTACTAATTGAAAATCAAAATATAATCGATTAACGAGTGTGGACTTAGTCGATTGCTAAATATCAAACCAAAGCATAATCAATTGTCAAGAACTTGAAATAAGGTATAATCAATTATCAGATCATGAACTTAGTAGATTGATGCTCTAGAAGCAGGAAATGATTAGTGTGACCAACACTTAGTCATATGTTCAACTTGATAATAAAAGACACGATCACATACTTAGACAAAAACACGATCAAGTAAAGATATTTTGAATCTTTTTGAATATAAGATCTCTTGCATAGATTATTGGATGAGTGTTTTGTTAATCAATCAAGTTATATACTTAATATAGAGATGATATTTTGTTAATCACTCAAAATTAATACTTTGGAGGCTATTCTGGAGTATGCAAGCTACAACACCATATGTAGGTGGCTGCATGTGGGTCTCTCAAACAAGGACAATGTCGAATACCAACAATGTTGGCGAGGTGATTGACAACATCAAAAGAGTGACTAGTAGTACTGACGACGTTGGTTGTGATTGTGATAGCTATGGCAGTGGCAAGGTGATGTGGTGCCCCTGTCTAGCATCCCCTTATTTGCATGAGATCTCATATGGCGCTATGTGAGTAGCCACTTGGATGAGCACTATCCAACAAGACGAGTAGAAATTTTTTTTTTGTTCTCTTTTATAACTTCCTTATATCTTGGGGAAGATGAATTATAACTTGTGTAATAAGATGACTAACTTATTTTGAGTAATATTTTACTAAATTACTATCACTAACTTACCTTCTAACCCTCTTACGAGCACAAAGAAAAATTTCTAGGCTTCACATATGAGATAAATATTTAGCTATCTAATTAAGATTAGTCAGAAATAAATTAAGCTCTATGTACCACACCATAGACATGGCATGGCATAAGTCACTATCGTCAACAACCACTTAGTCGCCACTTTATTACAATTGGTAACCATTTAATATCACCGTCAATTATTATTAGTCACCATCACTCGTTACTATAACATCATCACTATCGATTGGTACCACCAACCCCACCGCCCGTCACCACTCACCATGTCGTGGCCATGCCTCACTACTCGTGTTACCACATGTCTATGGTTAAATTCAACTCAACTTAATTTTTTTTCTTTACATATTACCCATATTTTTCTGCCTTACTTGTCCGTCTGTGACTAAACAAAGCATAATATAAATTAAGCGAATACAAATATTAATTCATAAATATAAAAATATATATGTAAATGCAAGATTTGGGGAATATTTATGCAAACTTTTTTTTTATTTAAAAGTTTAAACAGTCCCAATGGCTCGAGCTCGGCGCCGGTTACGAAGAGCACGTGAGGGGGCGGGGGTGGGGGCAGGAGGGACAAGAGAAGTACGGTTTAGATAGGGACGGGATTAGGATAGGGCAGGATTAAATTATCCGGTCTGGCAGGATATCCCACAGAAGACCGTGAATTGGGTTACTGTGACAAAGCGGCCAGCGCACTATCGGTAAGTTTTTATTGGTAATATAAAAATGGTTCTCTCTGACCGAAACCGGTACCGGATCAAGTAGATCTGCTTCGAATATCCCCAAGAAAAAAAAAGTGTCCTTTTCCCACTAACAAGTTCAAGTTGTCTTGGTGTCCTCTTTTTTTTTGGGGCTTTCTGAAGTGGCACATTTAGGTGCGATTCTTGTACACTTCCTATACTTTAGAATTTTATAACATGCGGTGTGGAGATTGGGAAGAAGTTAGGGGATGTAAGCAAAAGTTTGTGGATTCCATGTTCTGTATCAACAAAAAAAAAGGGAGAATTAATTATACGTCCTTGGGAGGGGCGAGTCATTATTTCCCGATCCCTGTCAGATTTCCCCTCGACGCCCGGTCCCTGCTTTATGCGGGACTTATTTTCCAGTCCCTGGACGCTTAACGGACGTTATCCTCCTGTGTCCATTACCCATTCTACCCCCAGCCCACCCCACCCGTGACCTGGTCGACTTTAATGCCTTTCGAAGGAGGCAATGGCGGAAACCTTCTTCCGCGGCATTGCAGACCCCGTGCTTGTCCGCTGCGAAGAGGAGACCTGCTGTTTGGGAGCGCTGCGAAGAGGACACCAGGGTTGCCGTTTGGGTGCGCTGCGAAGAGGACACCAGTTGCCGTTTGGGTGCGCTGCGAAGAGGAGCGCAGAGATTCTCACTGATTCTCACTTCCTTCCTCCTATCCCCCGTGTAGGTGAGTTTTTCTTGTCGTTCCGATGCATATTGGTTCCACCGATCGCCTTTGACCTCTGTATATCCACATCCCTTAGTCGCCAGATCTTTTTCTTCCCAAGAATGTTTCATCCATTTCCGTTCTTGGTTTAAAAATAGTTACATACATTAACTTTTTAATTATGTCATTACCAACTGTTTTTTGTACATAAGTGTCTAACTATTTGTATTTCTAATTCTTGAACAAGTTGTGGAGTACTTACATATCTTAACTGTGTACTCTGTAACAACTTTGTAAGTAACTGTGTAACTGTGTAACTGATGAAGACTTACATATATTAACTGTCTAATTATGTGATTACCAAATGTTTTTGGTATGTAAGTGTCTATCTATTTATATTTCAAAGTATTTACCATGTTCTCAAGTACTTACATATCTTAACTGTCTAACTCTGTAACAACTTTGCAAGCAACTGTGTGTAACTGATGAAGAATTACATATATTACTGTGTAATTATGTGATTACCAAATGTTTTTGGTATGTAAGTGTCTACCTATTTATATTTCAATGTTCTCAAGTACTTACATATCTTAACTGTCTAACTCTGTAACAACTTTGTAAGCAACTGTGTAACTGTGTAACTGATGAAGAATTACATATATTAACTGTGTAATTATGTGATTACCAAATGTTTTTTTGTACGCAAGTGTCTACCTATTTATATTCTACCTATTTACCATGTTCTCAAGTACTTACATATCTTAACTGTCGAACTCTGTGGAACTCTGTAACAACCAGTTGAAAACTACATATGTTAACTCATGTTCATGTCAGGCTTATTTGATTCAAGAATTTTGGGAATGATTCCTGCTCGATGTGCATTTGGGAACGATTCGTTCATTTTTTATGGAAGATGATATATGGAAGATATAAATCAGAAATAAGGGAACGGATATTCCAAGATGGAATTTGAATGGTCCTCATTGGTGTATTAAGTACCAGTTACCTGGAGAAGTCAAATACCACGTTTGCTTAAATGTGAATGATGACGTAGAGGTTATGCGTTCATTGCATAAGAATGGGAATGAGAAATATGTGCTAATGCAGGTTGCTTGCAAAGAAGGGTAAGCTTGTACATGTTCTCTTTTTAGTTTTATGCGTGAATATCATCGTTGTTTGTAATGATACGATGTGTTTTTTTGTAGGTGTACAGCAGTTCGTTCATCAGGCCAGTCTGGACCGAGTACGTCAAATTGTAGGAAGAGGCGTATGTATCATGTTCGTCCAATTACGTGTTTGGAGAATGTACAAAACCGACGAATTCGGAAGCGTCAATATTTTAGAAATGGGACCCGTGGACACAGTGTTTGAGTTCGTGTTTCCTTTTTTAAGCACTGGTTGGATTATTGTTATGACTTTGTTAAGTGAGTACTCGGTGAATGTAAGGATGTTGTGATTGCTATTGTTTCCAAACAACGGAGACATTTGTGCTTTAATGATAGATATTGTCACTTACGTACCGAATGAATTTGTATTTAGGCGGACCTACATGCTTACAGATTTCCAAACAACCAAGACATTTGGGAACGGAATTTTTCTTAATCAAACAGATATAGAACATGTACTTAAACACTTACATACATACATACAAATTCATCATCACTTAAAGACTGTGATGTTGGTAACATTTACAAATATAGTAGCATAGGAACATTGTTTGAAAGTTAATAAGAGATGACATTGTTTTCAAGTTAATGATGGCATGGCAATGTTTATGCCTCATCGATAATGAAACAATTTTTTCAACTGCAGCTTCACCGTTGCTTCTGTTTTCTTTCTCCCCGTTGACCTCTTGAATAATGGCTGATGCCAGTTTCCCCCGCATTAAGTCCATATCAGCCTATGTGAATATAAATGAATGAGAATATAGAAATTTTTTTTGTAGACTATGATGTGGATTATATACATGTGTGAACACAGTTACCTGGGAGAATGGCAAACCGATTACGTTCTTGTTTGCTAAGCATTCCATATATTTGCATACAAACAGTGCACAGTCGTCCCCAGCTCCTTGTTGTGGACAAGGACTTGGCACGATGATTGGCCATTCTGTTGTATCCAGGCCAAGAATTTGAAGAAAACCTTCTTTTAGAAATTGCACCTACAGTAAAAAAAAAATACATAAGTGAACATCAAACTTCCTGCATACATAGAACCCCTTGCACAGAATTAGATGAATCAGAATTTAACTGATTGTATGGAGGAGTACGTGCACTTACATAGTTGTGGAAATCATTTTTGGGATGCTGGATCATTGAGTCATAAAGTTCATATTGTTTAGTTCTCATGTTGATGACCAGCAATGCCCAATGATTTATGAAATGCATTGGGGAGAAGACCATGTCTTTGTCTTCTACAGGTGGCTGCAGTGTTTTTAGAATGTACTCCAAGTATTCCTTCCTTTTTTCATTTCCGGTCCATCCCATTATCCATCCCTATTATAAACAGTAAGGAGCACAATATTATATCAGTCATCTGTTCATTTTAAATGGTGAAGGGAGTCAGAATAGTATGAATGGACCACAAACCTTGCCATAGGCAGGCAGACAATCATAGTCATAATATTCGGATGGTTGATCATCTTTTTTTGTTTGCAATAGAAGAAGGAACATATCGATTATAGCAGATTCTAACTGTTTTCCAAACAAGAGGGAGATCATGTGCTCTGGGTTGAGATAGGCCCCCCGGCCATCCTTCTTTGGTTCGTAGATATTGTCACTACATGATGCATGTAACATGTTTATAATGGTAGTTGATGTAACTGTGTCGCCTTATTCATAATAGTGTAAAGTTTATTACCCATCAACTCTGGTGGTATCGAGGAAGTTGTCAATAACCCGAACCTCATCTGTAGAAAGTTCATTTCGTCCGCGATAATCTCGACGGACTTCAAACTGGGCAAACTGAATTATGAGAAATACATGAGACAAACATGCATAACGAAAGTTTATGAAATAACCAAAGCAGAAACAATGGAACATGCTTGATGGTGACATGCCTGGGTTAATTGGGTTTCCTGGGAAGGCACAATGATTGGAACATCCTGCACCTTCTTCTTCTTCCTTCCATCAAATTCGTAGTCCAAGTCCTTCCATAATATACATGACTTAAGCACTTACCAGAAATATGTGATTACACAATGGTTTGGTTACACAATTGTTTTGTTACACCAATATGAAAATTAAATGGTCACATAGAAATGAAATGTCAGGTTACAGAATTACTTATCTACCTTGAATAAAGCGGACTGTGACCTGGTCCTTCGTCCTTCCTTCACCCTCCTTGTCAGCGACGAGGGTGAGATGGCTTTTACCACCTTTCTCTTCTTCTCCCCTGCTGGAGGCATCTTTGAAGTTGCTGTGGGAGGCACAATATTCTCAACCAGTGCATCTAGGGTCTGCATGATAGTGTCCATGTCCTGGCCCACATCCTTCTTTGGCGCTTCTCTGCCTTCCTCCTCCATGATGGAGAGCTCCTCATGTTCCTCTCCTCCTTTCTCCTTCTCTGTGGACATCACATCCACCTCCTGACCTCCCTCCTCCTTGGTCCTGTCCACCATCACCTGTCCTTCCTTTTCCTCTTCATCTCTTCCCACCTTCTCCTTTTCTTCTTCTCTTCCCTTTCGCTTAGACAATTTTTCTAATTTTTTCTGTATTTTTCTCTCTTCTTTTCTCTCTTTCATCGTGATTATTTGTCTAAGCATACTTCTAATTTCAGTGAGAAGAATGATTATTTGTGAAGTTTGGGAGGGTGTTGCTGCAATTGATGCTGATGCTGGCTTCTGCTCTTCTTCTTGCTGTGTGCTGGCTGTGTGTGGCTGATATTCTGACCTTCATTTTCTTGCTTTTAATTTGGGCTTCCTCATCCTCAGAAATGGTAAGATCGGAGATTATCTGAGAAGATATGCAAACATATAAGTTATGTGCTGGTACTACTTTCGACAACTAAGGAATGAACCACTACTTGTCGACAAACAAGTTTCATCTGTCGACAACTACTGGTTTCAAACAGTACTTGTCGACAAACAAGTTGTCGACAACCCAGGATTGAAACAGCAGTTGTCGACATCTGCTTTACAGCTGACGACAACCAAGGATTGAACTAGAAGTTGTACACCAGCATGGATAAAAATATATAAATTTTAAACCAGTGGATTGCGGTTGAGATACAATTACTTACAGAGTCTGCGTTCATTTCCTTGACAAAATTCTGCCAATAGATCTTTCTCTGCCGACAAACCCACCTGAATATACGTGGAAGCCTCTCTGGAAAGTCTGGCTGAATCCTCCTCTGGTGCTCCAAGAACCAAGCCTGTCATGAAAATATCACTTTGTTGTAAATCATATATTGTGATATATATATATATATATATTATTATTGATAGTATTTGACAAAAAAAGACTTACACCAAGGACCGGAAAGCATCCCAAATATAAACTGCTTTTCCTGACTTTTCTCTATTTTGTTTCTTCAAATCGTAGGCAATTTCACTCATCTTGCTCATGAGGAAATGGTGCACAGCACCTGCCCAATCAACTTTGTTGACTTCATTTAGATTCTTCACGTAATGAAGAATTGCCATGGGACAAGCAAATGCAGTTGTTGTGAACAAAAAACTAGCACAAACTAAGGCTATCCAAAGCCCAACAAAATCTCTAATGTCTTGCTGCCGATTCGAGTTTGCTAAATACTGCATGGCCTTTAGAATATTATTCCTGTGCACTTTGTGAGTGTTGGGCAGCAGCTTATGAAGGCGGCTGTCTGCTCTGTTGAGAAAATTGTAGCTTCTCTCCAAAATCTGGAAGGCCAACAATCAATCTTACATCTTTTGCAGTGAATTGTAGTTTCTGACCTCCAATAAAAAATGTGTCATCCCCAACGTAGTGCAAAATAATCTCCTCTACCAATGGAAGAGGGATTGACATGTGCTGTTGACTGCTGAAGACATTGAAACATGTTGTCGACATAAGGGACTCATGGCAATGGCGAATGCCGGCCACCTTGAGGGCGTCCATATAGTATTTCCAGTTAGAACGCCCATGTAAATTGCATACGTTACTCTCTTCAGTCCCTGTATCAAAAGTATTTCACATTACTAATAAAACATTTAAGTCAATGCCAGGTGTAACTAACATGATTACGAAATAAGTGTGTAATTGTGTAAGGGCTACACACTTATACACACTTATTTCGTAAGTGTGTAACTGTTACACAGTTACACACTTACGCTACCTTATTATGTACACTGCCTTTATGAAAATTTATTTAAATTAGTAATAATAAATGCCATGTGCATAATACTTTTCTTTATTATTAACTTACATAGTTACATACTTCTTACACACTTAGTGTGTAACTGTTACAGACTTACGAAATAAGTGTGTAACTGTGTAACTGTGTTACTGTTAGTTACAGTCTTTCGTAAGTGTGTAACTGTGTAAGGGCTACACACTTATTTCGTAAGTGTAACAGTTACACACTTAAATAACTGTGTAACTGTACAGTTAACACTTATTTCGTAAGTCTGTACTGTACAGTTACACACTTATTTCGTAAGTCTGTAACAGTTACACACTTACGAAATAAGTGTGTAACTGTGTAACAGTTACACACTTAGGCTACCTATTATGTACACTGCCTTTATGAAAATTTATTTAAATTAGTAATAATAAATGCCATGTGTTACTAACCTGATGATGAAGTACAAGTATTCATACTAATTTATTTAACTTACATACTTACATACTTGTTACACACTTATTTCGTAAGTCTGTAACAGTTACACACTTACGAAATAAGTGTGTAACTGTGTAACAGTTACACACTTAGGCTACCTTATTATGTACACTGCCTTTATGAAAATTTATTTAAATTAGTAATAATAAATGCCATGTGTTACTAACCTTCTTCATCTGTTTGTGTTTCCTCCTATCCCCTTCTTCTCCTTCTCGTTGTTGTACTTTCTTCTTTGTGTGGCCAACGTCTTCAACGCCTCCCCTTTCCGCTGCAATAGGTGAGAGTTAAAATGAGAAAATGTGATGCATGTATGAATCTTTCCTGGTTTTGTAAGTTGAAATAATACACAAGATAACCTATGGAGAAATCCTTTAAAATCTTTGGCGTTCTTTCTACGAGGAAATGAGACTTCTCCACAACACGAAACTAAATTACCTGCATGTTCTTCTTCACGGGTTCGATCTATGAAGGCTTGCAGCGGTTCGTGGCTGCCGAGACACGCTTCTGCTTCCCTTTCCACCCTGCTCTGTTTCACGGGGCCGGACGCTGATTGCTCCATCTCGCCTCGTATATCCCTTTAAAACTCTCTTCCTCGCGAATGCTACCTCCGTTGGTTTGATCGTGCAGAAGGGAGAGGAACGGCAGAGTGGTGTGTGGTAGAAAACTGTGTAACGCAGGAGTTACCTAGTTTTTGCGTTACTTAAACGTGACGGGAAATCGAAAACTAGTGGCGGTTCGAGGGCATGATGGTAATTTATAAATTTGAAAGGACTGTTGACGGCGACAGTGGAGAGAGAGAACCCGTTTTCCCTTCGCCGAAACACCACTCCCATTTGTACATCCACTTAACAGAAAAAACCACACTCCCCATTTCCCTTCCTCTGCTTACTCCTCCAGCCATCTACTTGAAAGGAGTGTAAATTCTGAGGGATACATGGAGAAGATTCCAGCCCGCTGTTCCTTTGGCGAGGACTCCTTTGTGTTCTATGTCTTCTGCGGAATGAAGCTGGAGGCACTTCGTGCTCAAATCTTCCGTCGATGGTCATTATCCGGCCGAAGATGGATCATCAAGTACTTGTCTCCCCAGTCTTACAGATACCTATTGCCCATTGTGTGAAGATGGGGACGTGGACATCATGTATGACATTCATAAAGAACATGCCACCAACCCTATCATTATCATGCGTGTGGAGAATAACGAAAGCACTATAATGGATCCTGCTGAAAAAGATTACAGGTACGCACATGTTAGTATGTATGACCAGAATGTAATTCCTGCTGGAGAAGATTACAGTTACACAGTTACATATGTGCATTTGTAAGTATGTGTATGCTCCTTAAATTTTCTAACTTTGTAACTCTGCTAACTTTCCAGATCATCACCATTGATTACAGTAAGTCCAAAAGAAGCAGATGCTAGCAATACAAATAACAGTTCCCTTCAAATATACACACAGTACACAGAATGTGAAGGTGGCAGGTCACATGTAGTTCTGAGAAGTGAATTGTGGGCTCATGCATTAACTGGGACGGGGCAAATATTTAGCGACAAAGCTCACTTTCAGACAGAACTGACAAACTATGCTGTGCATCGAGGTTTTGACTGGTTATATATTAAGAATGATCAGAGTCGTGTTACTGCAAGATGCAAAGGACAAGGTTGTCCATGGCGGGTCCATGCATCAATGTTGGGAGATGGACCTGATTTTGCGATTAAGACAATGAATAACGTCCACACATGTGGCTGTGATTTGAAGAGCCAACATCATCCAAGGACATCAAAAAATTGGATAGCTGAGCTAGTGAAGAAAAAAATGGCACACACTCCACAATACCGTCCATGTGATATGGTTAAAGACATTGCTAGTGACTATGGAGTGCGTGTGCCATACCATCACTCAAGCTTGGTGCGGTAGGGAAGTTGCCGTACGAGATTTGCATGGAGATGTACGAACAAGTTATGATATGCTTCGTTGGTACACCGAAAGAGTAATGGAAACGAATCCCGGAAGTATCATAGATTTGGTAGTGGATGAGGAGACTCATCGATTTAAATCATATTTTCTGTGTTTTGCCGCCTGTGCAAATGGTTATGAGGTTGGTTGCCGACCTTTGATTTTTCTCGATGGATCACATATCACTGATAAAATGCAAGGTGTCATTCTTGCAGCAAGTGCATTAAATGGAAATGACGAGCTTTTCACAATTGCATTCGCTATAGCGGACTCGGAGACATATGAAAATTGGAAATGGTTCTTAAACAACCTCAAGAAAGCTCTTCTCACTGAAAGACCGACAGTGTTCATCTCAGATAGAGCAAAAGGTTTGAAGGAAGCGGTTCCTGAAATATTTCCATTGGACCATCATGGATATTGTCTAAGGCACATTAAGGCAAACTTTATGACTGAAGCTGCAGCAAGATACCGAAAAGCCCTTAAAGATAGTATGGTGAAGACACTCAACAAGGTTGCATTTGCACTCAATGAAAGTGAATATGTAGCTGCATTGACGGAAATGGAACGAAAATCCCCAGAAGCAAAGGACTGGATCCTGAGAAATGATGTTCAACATTGGGCAAACACTCAATTTCCTGGAGAAAGGTACATGTGTCACTTTGATAGTATGTAACTACAATTTTCACTTGTTCCTATAACTTTTGACGTACTTGTCTAACTGTTTTCAGGTATGGCCAAATGTACTCCAATCTAGCAGAGTCCTTTAATGCTTGGATCAACCGGGCACGTGGCCTTCCCATTCTTCAAATGGTGGAGACTATACGCCGTCAAATTATGGAAATGGGAGGGAGGAGAAGAATAGAAGCTGCAAATTGGGAGACCACCCTATGTCCTAATATTGAGAAAGTCTTGGCCAAGATAATGTCCAATGCAAGGCAAAACTCTGTCATTCCTTCCGATGGCCGACTGTTTGAGGTGGTGAATGGCAACAAAACATATGTTGTCAACATCCCAGAATGGACATGTTCTTGCCATAAGTGGCAACTTCTCAAGATCCCATGTGAACATGCATGTGCAGCTATAGCATGTACTCATAAAGCTTTATATGATCATGTGTCTCCATTCTATACAACCAACACTTATAGGGCGGCCTATGCAACAACAGTTAACCCCGTAAATAACAATGACATGCCATGTATGAACATCAATGATATTCAAGTGAAGCCGCCGATTACAAAGAGATTGCCCGGACGGCCGAGAAGAAACGAATACCATCAAGAGGTGAAGCGGAACACATATACATTTGCTCAAGATGCAAGCAAGAAGGCCATAACAGAAGGACCTGTAGAAACCCAATGATACAGGAAGACATTTAATGATGTTTGTGTCGTCTATGACAATTTTAACTTCGTCATTTTTTGTAAGGCAATTGAACTGGATGTTCACCCTCTTGTAAATGAGGTCACAGATATCTTTGTAAATGCAATACATGAATCTAAATGTACATACTTCTTGTAAATGAGCTCACAGATAACTTTCTGAATAGTGTTTTATTGGTTTGTCGACAGATACATCTTAGGTGTCGACAACAACTGCTCATTTCATTCCAAAATTGGGCATATGTACATTCAAAATATTCATCATTCATTACATGTGGCTGTGATGCCATACATCATACACAGATAATTCAAGTGAAGCCGCCAATTACAAAAAGATCCTTGGTTGTCGACAGCTGTACCCTTGGTGTCGACAACTACTGATTTTCTTTTGTTTGCCAAAACCTTGTTGTCTGATGGAGATCACTGGTTGTCGACAGCTATATCCTTGCTTGTCGACAACAACTGCTCATTTCATTCCAAAATTTTGGCATATGTACATATTGTGATTAAAATTCAACAGGATGGAAAGTACAATTAGTCATGAAGGAAACAATCATCTCTTTCATTCAAAATAGGGAGAATTAATACCGCCCCTGCTTTATTGGGGGGGTTTTTCCGGTCCCTGTCAGATTTTACCTTCATGTCCGCCCCGCTTATGGGGGACTTTTTTTCCAGTCCCTAGAGCCCTGTAATGTGTAACTGTACACAGTTACAGTTACCCAGTTATACATGTAAATGTGTTATTAGTGCGATGGTAGTTATCATTTTGGAAATATTCTTTAAATATTTTTTCATCATCTTAGCATTGAGATAACATTAATATCTTTATTATTTTTAATAAAATTATGTAACTGTATAACTGCGTAACTGTAACTGTGTAACTGTGTAACAGTTACACAGTTACACACTTACAGGGCTCCAGGGACTGGAAAAAGTCCCCCATAAAGCAGGGGGGGACATGAAGGCAAAATCTGACAGGGACCTGAAATTAATGTCAGATCCCTGCCAGGGACCTGCAATTAATTCTCCCTTCAAAATATTGATCATTCATTACATGTGGTTGTGATGCCATACATCATACACAGATAATTCAAGTGAAGCCGCCAATTACAAAGAGATCCTTGGTTGTCGACAGCTGTACCCTTGGTGTCGACAACTATGATTTTCTTTTGTTTTGTGTTGTCTGATGGAGATCACTGGTTGTCGACAGCTATATCCTTGCTTGTCGACAACAACTGCTCATTTCATTCCAAAATTTTGGCATATGTACATATTTGTGATTAAATTCAACAGGATGGAAAGTACAATTAGTCATGAAGGAAACAATCATCTTTTCATTCAAAATATTGATCATTCATTACATGTGGCTGTGATGCCATACATCATACACAGATAATTCAAAAGATGACCACTTCATATTTCTACTGAACATTTGTTCCTTTCAAAAAGAAAATTCTCCGTATACATGTAATGTCTACGGATTGTCATCCCTCGGAGGAGTGGGACGATAGGGACCCTGAGCAACATGAGATGTCAAGTTGGAAAAATTGTCATCTGTAGGGTAGGGGGGATTGTAAAATTTTGAAGATGTTGAAAATCATCCCGAAGGTGCATTAGACCATAATCCATGCCATCCAGATGCCTTTGAAGATGACCATGACTCTGTTCAATGGCATCCATTCTAGTGTCCACGTGTTGCTTCAACTGATCCAAATGCTGGTTCAACTCACCAAATTGAGTATTTATATGCTGTGTGATTCTTGTTTGACATTGAAGCAGTTGTTCAGAGATGAAGTCTTTCATATCTTGAGACAATGGAACTTGAGATGCACTCTGAATATCTGGTTCACTTGGAATATATGGTACATCCTCATTGCCTCCTGAAATGTCCATATTTTCTTCTGATTCTTCTTCTTCCTCACTGCTGTCTTCTTCTTCGGAATCTTCGTCTTCCTCAGCTGCTTCTTGCCCTTTAAGGGTCCTTGTCACTCTGCCTTCAACCATCTTGTACCCCATCCTTTTAGCTGTTGCGAGATTATATGCACATCTTGGTTTAAGGGAAACAGTGTCACCTGCTCTAAGGGGAATGCCAACATAACATATGACGGATGTGATGGGACAGGCGTAAGGCATTGAGCGTTTTGGATCCTTGTAACAATGCATGATGAGGTCAAACATGAGCTGTGGCAAGTTGATTTGTAGGCCATTAAGAAAAAAGTAGAACAGATTTTTGTGCACTTCAGTTACAAGTTCTCTACTACCATCTTTTGGAACAATGAGGGTAGTGAACATATGATGAATCATCCGATGAAGGGGCGGAAAGGTGTTGGCATTCAATTTGGCAATGGCTTTTTTGGAGTCATAGGGTTCCTGAGTGATAAGAGTATAGTAGTCAGTAGGATGCAATTGTGTGTCAAGAATGCTAGCCCCATTGTTGGGTATTTGAAGGGCACGGCTGAAAAGATTGGGGGTAACTTGAAAGGTGATGCCTTTCACTGTAGTGTACAAGTTTTGTTCTTTTGACATACCCAAGTTGTTGAAGAACTCAGTAACAGCAGTTGGTGAGTACTCCTTCTGCCATTTCACAAGGCGAACCCAGTGTTGCTTTTTGAACAGGTCTTCCAAGCCCTCAAACATATCTTCAAGGGAGGCGAAATTCACATATCGTGGCTGCATTATTTTCTTGAAAATAC
This sequence comes from Colocasia esculenta, assembly GCA_014218235.1. Classification (NCBI taxonomy): domain Eukaryota; kingdom Viridiplantae; phylum Streptophyta; class Magnoliopsida; order Alismatales; family Araceae; genus Colocasia; species Colocasia esculenta. Next base: position 19,958 of record JACBKR010000564.1, read on the forward strand.
CAGCAACCCTACAGAGATCCAGGTTCTCCGGTACATGTACCTCTGGGGTGCGGTCTGCCGTATGTTTGCTCCGCCGCTCTGCAGTAGCCCTAGAAGTGTCGCCTGCCTCTTCTGACGGTTTTCTTTGACGAGCAGAAACCATCTTCCGCCTCGTTGACATGGTGATATGGCGCAAATGGAGGAATGGAGAAGATACTAGAAGGATAGCAGGAGAGAAAGTGAGTGGAGATGGCGCAAATGGAGGAATGGAGAAGATACTAGAAGGATAGCAGGAGAGAAAGTGAGTGGAGATGGCGCTCTGAACAGAAAACGGTGGGATTTGTGTTACAAACCTCGGGATTCGCAACATACGGAAAATGAGGTGTTCAGGGGACGTGGTTGACGACATTTAGGGTTATTTATAACCCCTTGCGTGAAACGACACAAGAAAAAACGGTCTGAAACTGAACCGGTACAAGTTTTCAAGTGAAACGGTTTACGGTTGTCGACAGCCAGACGTCGTCTGTCGACAACCACTGAGAATATGAGCCGAAGTTGCTTTTCCTCTGCATTACATAGTTACACAGTTACATACTTAACTGTGTAACTATTTGGAGAGTTGGAAAAATGTTACTATTACAATACTTATGTACTTATGTACAAAGGAGTAAGTAATTATATACTTACACAGTTAACTATGTAACTACTTAATACGTAATTAAATACTTTGCACAATTACGCAGTTAAGTGTGTAAGTACTTCATAAGTTGTTACACAGTTACAGAGTTAACTGTCGGTAACTACTTCATAACTTCTTACACAGTTACAATTAACTATATGTAAGTAGTTGGAAAGTTGTTAAACACTTACAATAATATACTAAAATACGTATGGAGGAAGATAATAGGTAATTACATACGCTTAAAATACTTCCATAGTTGTTACACAATTACTCTCATAAGTTACTAACAGTAATTTTTTTGGTGGATTTGCATGCGTACAACTGTGATTATAGTAGTGAGTTACAAGCATTTATGGATCCTGTTATATTTATTCAACTAAACAACATTACCCAGTAACCACATGATCTTTCTCATACAGAAATGTGGGTCAGTACATATGTGTTTTGCGTAACACAATATGACATTCTCAATGTATACAATATTCTAAAAGTAAACAAAATGGAACCCATTCTAGAGAGTACACATATCTTTGCCTTCACTAATACAAAATTGTGAATTTACATTCATTTGTTAACTGACATGTGACATACAACAAGCATAAAAGTCCTTTAATTATCATCCTCCTCTGTTGTCAACGTGGAGATTACTCGACCAAGGCTTGCAGTGATCCTAGTCTTCCTCTCTAGCTGAAGTTGAAGTTCTTGTACTCGCTTTCTTAAATTTCATTCTCTTCAACTAGTTTCTGCATCACCTCATCACATTCACACTTTGCACCGGATGATCGACCAAGAGCCAAAAATTCATCACACCACATAAAGAACTTGCATGATCCTTTCTACACAACAAAGAAAATTCAAGATGTTACTTCAACAATGTCAGACCTCTCACCTATACTAAGCATTACAAAGAAATAATGACTGCCACGAACTCCACACCATATACACACCTTGCACTTATAATATTTGCGATTCGGATTGTTAGTAGTGTGACTTGTAAATATATCACACCACCCATATCCACATGGACATCGCAAAGATGGTATTGTCGTCGAGCAAGAAGCAGCAGATGCCATCGCCAAAGTGGTACTTTCTCTATACCCTGCAATTTTCATGTGTATAATGATCACATTCTTGTGCAGTACAAATACAAGTTCATAGACAGGGATTGCAAATAGGTAGAATATAAATAGGTAGACACTTGCGTACAAAAAAACATTTGGTAATCACATAATTACACAGTTAATATATGTAATTCTTCATCAGTTACACAGTTACACAGTTGCTTACAAAGTTGTTACAGAGTTAGACAGTTAAGATATGTAAGTACTTGAGAACATTGAAATATAAATAGGTAGACACTTACATACCAAAAACATTTGGTAATCACATAATTACACAGTTAATATATGTAATTCTTCATCAGTTACACAGTTGCTTGCAAAGTTGTTACAGAGTTAGACAGTTAAGATATGTAAGTACTTGAGAACATGGTAAATACTTTGAAATATAAATAGATAGACACTTACATACCAAAAACATTTGGTAATCACATAATTAGACAGTTAATATATGTAAGTCTTCATCAGTTACACAGTTACACAGTTACTTACAAAGTTGTTACAGAGTTACACAGTTAAGATATGTAAGTACTCCACAACGTTCAAGAATTAGAAATACAAATAGTTAGACACTTATGTACAAAAAAACAGTTGGTAATGACATAATTAAAAAGTTAATGTAAACTATTTTTAAACCAAGAACGGAAATGGATGAAACATTCTTGGGAAGAAAAAGATCTGGCGACTAAGGGATGTGGATATACAGAGGTCAAAGGCGATCGGTGGAACCAATATGCATCGGAACGACAAGAAAAACTCACCTACACGGGGGATAGGAGGAAGGAAGTGAGAATCAGTGAGAATCTCTGCGCTCCTCTTCGCAGCGCACCCAAACGGCAACTGGTGTCCTCTTCGCAGCGCACCCAAACGGCAACCCTGGTGTCCTCTTCGCAGCGCTCCCAAACAGCAGGTCTCCTCTTCGCAGCGGACAAGCACGGGGTCTGCAATGCCGCGGAGAAGGTTTCCGCTGCCGCGGAAGAAGGTTTCCGCCATTGCCTCCTTCGAAAGGCATTAAAGTCGACCAGGTCACGGGTGGGTGGGCTGGGGGTAGAATGGGTAATGGACACAGGAGGATAACGTCCGTTAAGCGTCCAGGGACTGGAAAATAAGTCCCGCATAAAGCAGGGACCGGGCGTCGAGGGGAAATCTGACAGGGATCGGGAAATAATGGCTCGCCCCTCCCAGGGACGTATAATTAATTCTCCCAAAAAAAATGGGTATGAGAGATTGGAGTTTGCAATTGTCAAATGTTTTAAGAAAAAATTCTATAAAATATTTTATTTAAAAAAATAAAAATTTATCAAAAATATTTCTTAAAAAATATTTAAGATAAATTAATTAGGAGACTCTGACTATAACAAAGAGATCTTTACTATAATTAATTCAACATATATTATAACAGAAGATAACACTGATTATAATGAGTTACAACTTTTTTAAAAATTAGAAAATAAATCAAACATTTAATAAAAATTCTTAATTAATTTACCCAAATATTTGTTAGGAAGAGGCAAGGCAAACACTTTCTAGTATTAGACATGCGAAAAGTCTCAGAGAAATTTAATGAATACAGACCGCCCATTTTTTTTTGGTGAAAAATGAGGAATTTGACTCATGAGTGCGATTGTCAAATTTTTTTAAGAAATAAAATCCTACAAAATATTCTCTTAAAAGAAAATTTTGTCAGAAGTATTTTCCTAAAAAAATATTTATTAGGAGGAGGCAGGAAACATTTCTAGTACTTTCTCAGCTAGACATGAGAAAATTCTCAGAGAAATTTAATGAATTATACAAAGCGCCCCCCATTAAATTTTACATTTTTTCCTTTGTGAAAAATGAGGAATTTGACTCACGAGTGTCGAAGGTCAATGTGTGCAAATGCATGTTGCTGTTCGCCATAGAGATTTATCGGTAATTCGTTTGGTAATTAGGCCTCTAGATCGAAATAGTCGCATATATAATAAAATTAAGTCAATTGCTTCAAAATAAATCTCCTATTTAAAGTAGATAAAAGATAAATGGTTAAACTGGTAGATTCTAGAACAGTTGGCACTACCAACTTTGAAAAATAGTTAAGCAATATTTAGTTATTTTATCCCGGGATTGTTTAACCCAAAAGACTCTTTATTTTACTTTGGCCCAAAAATAAATTATTGGGTAAGAACACGATTAAGTTATCTAAGCTTATCCACCATTTTCACCCACTTTAACCACATTTCCACTCAACCCACCCTGATTAAGGAAATTAAAATTTTAAAATACAAAAAGATTTTAATCTACCCCACCTTTACCCGCTGCCAAAGTGGTTTTGAAAACTTTCAAGATGATCCAATTTTGGGATTTAAGATTGAATGGTCAGGAGGTGGATATAGATGAAAAATTAAGTCGCCACTTGTCAAGTGGACGTCAAGATATGTTACAAGAAATCAATCTTGAGATGAAATTTTCTGGGTCAACTCTTTGACGTTCAAGTTAGAAGTCAATCTTATTGAAAGAAATCAGAGAGAATTTAGAGGAAGAGAGTGTGTGTCAAGAACCAGTGCCAAGAGACATACCAATTTTTGTCCTATGTCCCCAAGTCTTGAGTGCAATAATTGTCCTAAGATTTGAGGGAGGAGGCATCTCATTACCCCTCAGACATGTGTCGGAACATTAATAGTCATGTGTGGACTAATGCCTTAGTCAATATAGTAGTGATGGCTCGCCAACAACTTAGTCGGGCATTGGTCTTCATGAGCCATCCTATTGTTGGTTATTGAGCCAGAGCTTAGCCGAAATGAGCCGACCATGCATATCAAACCCGAATGGCCTTTGCTTGCTGCGCTATTTGGGATGCAAGAAATATAACATGGATTTCGCCGTTCAATAGATAAGCACCACATGATCATCACTACTCAATGTGCGCATTTATTACAATCAGCTCAAGTGTATTTAATGCACGCCTAATTTTTTATTCTCCCCTAAGGATGTAGATCCTCTCTTGAGTATATGAATTCTCTCTAAAGATTACTATGTTTCTCATGAGATACATATGCTCTCCAAGAGATACATATATTTTGTTTTGAATCTTACTCATGCATGCTCCCTAGAGACTAAGAATGCTCCTCTAAGGACATGGATGCTTTCCAGGGAGTGTAAATGCTCCCCAAATTTTTTTTTTTGCCTTGAACTCCGGTCATACATGCTCTCCAAAAACTAAAAATGTTCCCCTAATGACGTGCATATTCTTCAGAAACTACATATGCTCCTCATAAGATATATATATTTTGCCATGAACTCTGGTTATGTATGTTCTCTAAAAATAAAGATGTTCTCCTAAGAACACGTGAATACTTTCCCAGAGGCTGTATATGCTCTTCAGGAGATATATATGTTGCACAAGACGTGCATTAAATATGTATGAGTTAAGCGCAATAAATGCGCTTGAGTGCAATAAATATGCACATAGAGTGGTGGTGACTAGATATTGCTTGTCCATTAAATAGCGAAGTCCAGATCATACTTGCTGCACTGCGATTCATTTCTCAACCCGAGTCCCCCTTTCCCGGAATATCCACTCTGCCATAAAAAATTGTCCAAAAAATTGCTTCCTTTTGAGCATGAGGACTAATATTGAATGATGTGACAATTTCTTTCCATCCTCACATACTTCGCATCAATATTGAAATATTGATCTAGTATAGATAATATATAACATAACTTTGATACTAGGGCCGCTTTAATATCTTATAGTTTATCTGTATTATGAATAAGTTATCTATGGATAAGATAACCTAATTTATGGTATTCTTTATTGGAGGAGGGTAATAACTTTATTAGACTTGAGAGGGAAGATAGAGTTATTAGAATTTATCACTAATAACTGTCGATAAATTTTTAACAAATAATCTAAATTACCAAAGTTTTTTTTTCTATTTATCAAAAGTGATAAATCCTTTTTAACCAGAGTTATCCGACCCTTAATCATTATCTGTTTTGAATAAGATCACATGATCCATAGCTAGCTATTAGCCATTTATAAATGATATGCTCCGTCAAGACATTCATTTTAAGAGCTTGGTTTGGAATGTAATCAAAACCATAGTCATAAAGATCAATTGTCGAATCTTGGTTTATTATTTACCTCTAATTATTCGTTAAACAACATGCAAAATAGAAAGATAAATAAACTTTCATCTATGTGTCTCAATGGCAAAAATGCTATTTTTTATGCGCAATACACTTGCATGTAATGCAAGTACATGTGTTTGTATGGAATTTGCTACTGAACATGCCTGATGGCCCAATTAATAATTTTTATTAATTAATTTCCAATTTTATTGATGAGATTATGAGCATGAATATCTGTCATTATGACAATGCGTTTTCATATATTTTTATTTTAGACTATGTAATAATGACAATCATGGGTAAAGTTGCTTAGTTTGTGGCTATAATCATTCTATTAATGACCTATAGTATTTGCATGTTTAGTCCCAAGCTATCTACAGAAATATGCCACATCTCATATCGCAGTTTTGAATAAATATCATTTTTAGCATCTTTATGAATACACTTTTTTGAATCTAAGATAAAGTACACTTATATTTGTTATTTTTTAAATGTAACTAATTATGTATGATCATGCGAACAACGAGTAAGTACACTTCACTTGTACAACTTTTTAAGGCAATGGTTGATTTATTTGAGATAAAATATTTAGCTTATAAGAGAAAATATTATTATCCATCTCTCTTATCTGCTCATCAATCTTGAGATGGAATTTTTTTAGTCTACCCTTCAATGCTCAAGTTAGAAGTCGATCTTATTGAAAGAAAACAGAGAGAATTTAGAGGGGGAGAGAGAGTGTGTCGAGAACTAGTGCAGAGAGACCTTGCCAATTTTTGTTCTATGTCCCATTTGCTTGTGATTGTGGCCCTGCATATATAGATTGGGAGAAGGATGATTTTTTAAATCGTTACTACAGAGGCAATCCTTGAGTGCAACAATTGTCCTAAGATTTGAGGGAGGAGGCATCTCATTCCCCCTCAGACATATGTCAGAACATCAATGGTCATGCGTGAATCGTTGCCTCAGTCAATAGCAATTATGGCTCATCAACCACTCAGTCGGACATTGGTTGTCGTCATGGACGGACACAGCACATATCCAGTGGGGTCACGTGACCCCACTGGTTTTTTTTTTGTTAGAAATGACCATTTAAGTTGTGGATTTTGAGGAATTTTTATATGGAGGTGACTCCACTGTGTCCAGTCTCAAGAGTTTATTTTTATTTTAAATATATATTTAAAATTAATTATTTATATTATATATAATATATAAATTATATAAATATTAAAAAATAATTTAAATGACCCCACTGAACAAAATTTTTGCTTCTGTCCCTGGTTGTCATGGGCCATCTTAGTGTACTAGGTTGGTTGGCTATTGGGCCTGAGCTTAGCTGAAATGAGCCGACCACGCATATCATACCTGAATGGCCTTTGCTTACTTTGCATTGACTCTGATCATGCATGTTCTCCAAAGACTAAGCATACTCTCTTGAAGATGTAGATGTTCTCTAGAGATTACATATGCTCCCAAGAGATACATATGCTGCACAAGACGTGTATTAAATGAGCATGAGCTGAGCACAATAAATGCGCCTAAATGTAATAAATATGCTCGTGAAGTTGTGGTGATCCGGCGTCGCTTATCTATTGAACAGTAAAATTCAGATCATACTTGATGCATCGCGATTCATTTCTCAACCCGAATCCCCTTTCCTGGAATATACACTCTGCCATAAAATTTTGTCAAGAAAATTGCTTCCTTTTTAGCATGAGGACTAATATTGAAGGATGTGATTTCCATCATCATATACTTTGCTTCAATATTGAAATATTGATCTAGTATAAATAATATATAACATAACTCATAGTAGACACTTTAATATCTTGATAGTTTATTCGCGAATAAGTTATTCATGAATAAGATAACATATCTTATGAAATTTTTTATTTGGAGGAGGGCTGATAATCTTATCATAATTTATTATTAATAACTTATGATAAATTTTTAATAAACTATCTAAATCACCAAAAATTTTCTATTTATAAAAAATGATAGATTCTTTTTATCAAGAGTTATACGACCCTAAATCATTATCTGTTTTGAATAGGATCACATGATCCATAGCTATTAACCATTTATAAATGATATGCTCTGTCAAGACATTCATTTTAAGAGCTCGGTTTGGAATGTAAACAAAATCATAGTCATAAAGATCAATTGTCGAATCTTGATTTATTATTTACCTCTAGTTCTTTAAACAACATGCAAAATAGAAAGACAAATAAACTTTCATCTATGTGTCTCAATAGCAAAAATTTTATTTTTTATGCGCAATGCACTTGCATGTAATGCAAGCACATGTTTTTTATGGAATTTGCTACTGAACATGCCTGATGGCCCAATTAATGATTTTTATTAATTAATTTCCAATTTTATTGATGAGATTATGAGTATGAATATCTGTTATTATGACAATGCGTTTTCATATATTTTTATTTTAGACTATGTAATAATGACAATCATGGGTAAAGTTGCTTAGTTTGTGGCTATAATCATTCTATTAATGACCTATACTATTTGCATGTTTAGTCCCAAGCTGTCTACAGAAATATGCGACATCTCATATTGCAGTTTTGAATAAATATCATTTTTAGCATCTTTATGAATACACTTTTTTGAATCTAAGATAAAGTACACTTATATTTATTATTTTTGAAATGTAACTAATTATGTATGATCATGCTTGGCAACAACCTTTTAAGGCAATGGTTGATTTCTCCGAGATAAAATATTTCGCTTATAAGAGAAAATATTATTATCCACTCTTTTACTTGTTTCACTCACAAGAGGATATGACTCTTATTTGCTCTCGTACTTGTCCCTCTCAGACAAGAGAGACGAAGAGTAAATCTATCTTTGTCTGTAACATATATTGTTACCAATGAATATTTCAACAAATACCCATCTTAAAATGATAATTATACAAATTAATGTTCATCTTTGATTTGCTTGTATACCCTACTTATACCATAACTATTTCATCACCTGCGTCTAAAAATAAAAACTAAAAATATTTCAGAATTTTTACAAAGAAGGGTATACATGCAAATAAAAGTGTAAGATAAAATTTTGCACAAGTATCATCTTAACTTCTTAATAGTAGTATTTTATACAAAAAAGTCTCATAATGTTAGTTTCCAAGAAGGGACTCTAGAAAGCTTTGTTTCAAGATATGGTTCTCAAATCTTGTTGGGCAACAAGATTGATGAGCCCCCAAACCAACCTCAAGCTTACCTGTAATTTTTTCTTTTGGCACCAATCCACAAAAAAAAAGGAAAAACAAAATGCCTTTGATAATTCTCCATAAATGGAACACATAAATGGCTTCTTTTTTATTATTTTACTTGCACCCAATTCACTTCTCAATGAGGCATTCAACATAAGCACCTTTATCATTCCCCAAAAAAAAAAAAGCAAAAAGTTCCAAACTATGTGCCACGAACATGGTCAGAATTAACTTAAAAGCTAGTGTCTTTAGTTTCCATTTATTCTATTTCCCAATGGCAACCTTCCTAAGATTCCCAAGACCAAAATTACACATCCTCCCTCAAATCTTTACTCTTTATTAGAGAAGAAGAGATCACCATGGTCCACTATACATAAGGGATGAAAGTTCAAGTTAACATCTTTTATATAGATTTTAGTAACATAGTGTTAAATTTTTATTCTCATACTACTTACGAAGAATGAGAGACTATACACACCCCCACTTAGGATTTGGGTCAACTAGTCAACTTTTGTGTCTCTTGACGCCTTATTTTATAGGGTAAATTAATTAGAAATCTTTATCAAATATTAATTTATTTTTTAATTTTTAATAAAATTTTAACTCATTACAATAAGTGTTATCATCTGTTACAATATATGTTAAGTCATGTTATAGCAAAGATCTCTCATATTACAATAAGAGACTATTAATTAATTTACCATATTTTATATCAAAATTTATCTTGCTTGTCATAAATTTTTGATAACTTGAATGGCTGCACATTTAGAGCCGCGTCCCTACCCTTTGTGGGGTCAAGGCTAATCATTTGTGAGTGTGTAGAGTTGTAGAATATAATAATAATCTTTCCACAAGTTCACTTAGAAAAATTTTAAAAATTTTCATCTATATACTCTAAAAATCTTTCATATTTAATGATAAGTTTTTGAAATTCTATTGTTAGATTATATACCTCTCAAATCAAAAAATATATATATATCATATATATCACTATCGTTTCATTTCATGTATTTAGTTCAACTAATATCTATACTATTCTAATAAAACTCAGTTCTGGAGCAGTCACGTGGCAGCACCAGAAGTAGAGTTTTCCCGCCTAAACCTCCCCACTAAATCTATCTATATTGCAGGTGAATATGGTTAAGCAAAATTCGGGTAAACAAATCCTAACATATAGCAGCTAACATAAAATAATAAATCTATCAACTTTAACACACCTCCCGTAAGGTAAGTCTCAAACATTAATTGTCACCTAAATCAACGAAGAAATCTTTCTAAACAAGGTAAGATACTCACCATCTAAAAAATCTTGCTAAACCGAACAGACCATAACTTTTTAGAAAAAAATTCAATTTTAAACCTACCTTCGTGCAGTCCACCTTCCTTTGTTTTAAGAACAAATTTTCCCTATTTAGTTTAACAAAATTTTTATAATAAAAATTATATACTTTTATAAATAATATTTTTATTATCTTAATATTTTATAAACAACTACCGTGCATCGCACGGGTTTTCAACTAGTTAAGTTAATAAGTGACTTAGGTGCCTCATTTTCTCTTCCCTCCTAAAAATCTCTCTCTTCTCTTTCAAGAGTATTTCCATTTTTTGTCTGCATTTTGACAATTTTATTTAATTAAAGATGAAGTATTCTTTAAATTTTAATGGTCAATTAATCACATAAATATAATCGATACTTACTTTCAATTTGAACAATATATAATTTAAATATTTGAATTTTAAATATATATATTGTTAAATATAAAATATTTTAAAAATATGTAATAAGTTTCTCAAAATTTCATTACGACTTCTCCTTCTCTAAGTAACCGTATTCGACTAAGATGTCAGTAGAAACAGAGGCTTGATACATGGACCTAATATGGTTTATATCTCCAAAGTGTAGTTAATACAATGTCTAAAGATTATGTGAGATAATCCATCATCTAATGATCAATGATGTTGATGATGGATAAGAAAGACAACGAGACCACTATAGAAGAAATATAAACACATTAAAGCAGATAATTTTGCCTGTAAAATAAAGGTAAAATACTATATTAATCTCACCACTGTTGAGATATTTAATATATTTTATCTAAACAGTATATTAAAAAACAATTAATGAAATTTGGAAGTTCATAATTACATGGTGATCTTAATCCCGCCACCTGCCACCTCGCTCTCTTGCCCACACACCGCCCACGCGCTCTAAAGAAACGTCTCAATCTCTCATCTCGCTCGCTTTGGCCACTTGTGCAGTTGTGCGAGGTGGATAGAACTCGCAGGCCGGTGCCGGGCCGCCGAGGTCGTTATCGTAATTTCACGGAAAACCACGCGCAGAGGAAGGAGCCAAGGAGGGGGAATAGTGTAGACTGTAGGCCCTTTTTTGGTGTTTTGCAAATATATCTCAAAGTATAGTTTAATTGTAGAAAACTCCCTACGTGATCAGTATGTAAATATTTAATCTTATTTAAATGAAGAGAATGTTTAAATTTCTTCTTTTCTTGTATCGAGTGTTTTCGGGTTTTAAGCAAATCATGGAAATTTTTTCCCCTTTTGATTTTGTAATAATTTCGTAATAATTTCGTTTATAATGATGATCCTTTTGAGCCTAATGAATGAAATCATAGATGGTACCAGTTCGATATTGCCCACTTCGTATTGTATTTGAGATTTTTCTGTTTTAAACATAGTTAATTTGATATTATATTTTTATTATTAAATTTAAATGTGAATCAGATTGAATTAGAGCATGCTGGTGTAATATGTTCTGATTTGTATTATACTCAGAGAATGAGAATTGGTACGGATCAGTTGGTCGATTCATTTAACCCTAGGTGAAATGTATTCATAATTTAATTCTTTCCTCTTACATAAATGAAAAATTAAGATTTGAATGACATAAAAAATCTCAAAAAAGAAAGAGAGAGGGCATGATTAAAAACTTTTTAATTTTAAGATTAAAAAATAAAATATCCTGCTGGAAAATTGTTTTTAAATCTCTAAAAATTATTTTAAAATCTATGACCTTAATTTTTGTGGTTTTATAAAAATAATTTAAAATAACTAATGTCATTGTAAACTTAAGAAATGCGACATTTTACTATGTTTAGAGCAAGATTGGCAATGCTGAAAGATCACATCGTCTCTCATTCCTCTTAGGTCAATACAATACGGTACGTATCATACTAAGTCGCCCTCTTTACTGTACCATCTATGCGACACCCTCCCTTTTCCTCTCTCTACTCTCGTCTCCCCCACTGCCCCCCTTCCCCTCTAGTCCCCCCCGCCCCAATCCTCCGATTGCATCCCCTTTTGCTCACCCCTTCTCTCTCTAGTCGTCTCCACCTGCCCCATAGAGTCGTGGCCCCGTTTTTGGTCGCTCCCCCCTACGGCCGCTCCCTCCATGCACCACCTTTCCCCTTCCAGTCACCCACCCCACCTCAGCTCACACCCCCTCCCCTTCCATTCAACCCCCTCCCCCTCTCAATCGCACCCCCCCTTCCCACACATCTATGCAACCCCCTTCACCCTTCTAATCAAGTCTTTGACACGGTAAGAACACCAAAACACACGGCCAACTTTGATTAGGGCATGCTAATTATTTGTGTGCCGCACGCCCAACCCTGACTTATGAACAGGGTGCTGTGTGTAAATAAATATTGCTGAGGGAGTTATCTACATATGCCACGATCTTTACGGAGTCGTACGGCAATTTTCAAAAACTTTTAGAAAAATTCCTAAACTGGAGCAGACGAGGACGGTTGGCGGAAAAGACCCGCGACAGCGACGCGGACGAGATCTACGTGGCGAAACGGCGATCGTGTCAAAAGACCATTCGAGAAGCGACCCCCTCTGGTCCACCCTGGCACAATCCCCGGTTCTATATATCGCCCTCCACTGTGCCCTTCTTCGACACTCCCTCTTCTGTGGACAGTGTGGCCACTTCTTCCCCCCCAATTCCACCCCCTCTCCTGCTCCTTCCTCCGCGCTCAGAAACCCTAGCTAGGAAGACGACGACGGCCCCCCGTCACCGGTGGCAACCACGCGCTGCGCCGGCGGTTACTTCCCTGTACGGATCGGAGGGTGGACTCGCGTTTGATGGTCGGAGATGGCCTCCGCTCTGGTGAACAACGTCGGCCCAGTGGCTCCGGAGGGCTTCCTGGACCTGCCCCCTTCTGCCACCACCGCCTACTCTTCCTTCGGCTGGCTGAGCCCTAGGATCTCCTTCAGCCGCGACTTTGATGACGACGACAAGTCTAAGGGCTCCCTGGACGCCGTGGAGAAGCCGCCGCCGCCGCCGCTGCCGGCGTCCCCGTCCAGGGCATCCGCCAAGGCGGTGGCGGAGGGGGACGCGGATCTGGGGTCCCCTGGCAGGGACCTGGTGGTGGACTTCGAGTTCCGCCGGCTGGATGATCCGGTCACGATGCTACCCGCTGATGAGCTGTTCTCAGATGGGAAGCTTGTACCGCTGCAGCTGGCGCCGGTCCGCCCGGCGCCCGACGCGGCCGTGCCGGCGGCAGGGGCGGCATCCGCGGCAGGGGCGCGGTCGCCGGAGGCAAGCAAGCTGCGGCGGAGGGCGGAGGACGTGGGATCTGATCCCTACGCGGTGTTCTCCCCCAAGGCGCCCCGGTGCTCTAGCCGGTGGAGGGAGCTGCTTGGGCTGAAGAAGGTGGCTCAGAGCGGCGGCGCCGCCAAGGCGGAGGCACAGAGGATGTCTTCGTTGTCGTCGTCCTCCCCGTTGTCGTCGGCGGCCCCCTCTGCGAGCACGAGGACCGCCGCCGCCAGGTCGCTGAAGCATTTTCTCCACAGAAACGCCAAGTCTTCCTCATCGATGGATGCTTCGCTGAGCCTCCCCCTCCTCCGCGACTCGGAATGCGAGTCGGTCTCCATCTCCGCCCGCCTCTCGCTCTCATCGTCATCGTCGTCGGGCCCAGACCACGAGGACCTTCCCCGCCTCTCCCTGGACTCGGACAAGCCCAGCCTGATCTCCATCTCGCTCGGCCGCAACCCGCCCCGGGTCCGCCTCACCCCGAAGCCGAGGCCCACGGTTGACCCCTCTTCGAGGCCCTGCAGTCAGGTGGCGGACCACCTGGGCCACCACTCGGCGCTGGCGGCGACCCCTGTCGCGGGGGCGGGCGGGAAGGTCGGGAGGAGCCCCATGCGGAGGGCGCCGGGCGAGTCGGCGGCGACCCCGGCGGACTCGCCACGGATGAACTCGTCGGGGAAGGTGGTGTTCCAGAGCCTGGAGAGGAGCTCCAGCAGCCCGAGCACCTTCAACGGGGGGCCCAGGGTGAAGCACCGCGGCATGGAGCGTTCCTACTCCGCTAACGTGGTCAGGGTGACACCGGTGCTCAACGTCCCCGTCTGCTCCCTCAGGGGCTCCTCCAAGTCCGGCTCCGTCTTCGGCTTCGGCCAGCTCTTCTCCTCCTCGCCGCACAAGAAGGATGGCGCCACGGGGGCGTCGTCCTCGTCAGTCGCCGCTAGGAACAGCAGCTGCGGCAGCGGCAGGAGTGGGAAGATTGTAAGGGCGTAATGCCAATGGGGAGCGTAGGTAATTTTTTTTGCCGGAGGCGACATGGTTCCTCTTCCGATAACTCCATCCTTGTGGTTTTTCCGGTCCTCTTTTCGCGCTCTAATTTGCTTAGATCTTCCGCATGTAAATATCTGGGCTTTTTTTACCCGTCACAATCTGGGTTTTTCGGGGTCTATTGTGCTGATTTGCATAGTTCTTTCTATTCTATTGGAATCGAGCGGATGTTGCTGTTTCTTGTTTGCCTTCTCGACGAGAACTTGGTGAAGCGCAAAATCAAATGAACCGGTTCTATTTCCCCCAACAATCTCATGTTCCATTTATGTTCTTTTACTTCTGCAAGAGGGGAACAAAATGTTGAGCTTTTGCATTCTAAATTGTGCCGAAGTGATACCCACCACGCCAAATCATCTGATATTCTTTAGTTAAAATTTGAGAACTTCTGGCTGGTGATACTCCCCAAACGCCAGCCTGTTTGTGCTTGCTTGGCTTCTCGCATCTGTGATTGTTTTCCTTTTACTCCATCTTCCCAGGACTGCCCGACTTGGTTTTGTTCTTGGATTTCACAAGTACTGCTTGATATGTAGGAGACGAGGGGGATGGATGTTTGGGAAATGATGAACTACGAGATCCAGAATGCTCAACCTGAGCCATATGCTGAATTCACAAATATTTGCACGTCAGTCTGATCCCAAACAGAGCAAACAAATCTCCCTCTCCACCTCCTCCCCGCTTCTCAAACTTGTTGCTTGGCTGCACTTGCCGCAACTCATGGCGACCGTTGGACGCGTCATGTGACGGTCGGTGGCGACGGCAACGAGGCCGGTGGTGGACGCGGGGCGCGAAGCGCTATCCTACCAGAGAGAGCCTCCTCCCGGGTGTCCTTTCGTGGATCCCCCCGCCCTCCACTCTCTCTCTCTCTCTGCCTTGGATATTTATCCAAGAAAGAGAAATATTCTCCTCTCTTTCTTACCTTCCTTTTCCCTTTACTTTGTTTTTTTGCCCTTTCCCCCGAGGAAAAGAAATCCCCACCGCAGCATGCAGCGCAGGTATCTGGTTGCCTTCTGACCCCCTTGCCCTCGCCCGGGGAAGCAGAGATTCTCCCCCTCCCGCTCCTAGCTTCTTATAGAATAATGCATCAGTATCTGTGCTTTGTTATTGCTGTTGTCTTGCTATAGATTAAAATTATCAAAAGTTGCTTGTTCAGACTGAGAGCAATAATTTATGTGCGAGTGTTTGGGGGTGGGGGAGAGAGGAAAAGTGATGACTGGGCAATAAATATTCTTGAGACCCACATGATCCATCTATATCTCTATCCCTGTTCATGGCCCGAGCTCACAATATGTGGTGTTGTTACTTCGAGACTATTATAATATGACTACGCATATAATATTAAACTATCAATTGTCACACTAACTTATGCTTTGACAGCCTGTGCTGAGACGGGATTTGTGCAGCGGGCGCAGCAAGCTGCTGGGTGCCGTTGAGGCCGCCCTCTCTGACCAGATTCGGCGGTGGCTTGGATTCACCGCATGTTACCTCCATCCTTTGCCAATCCCCTGTCTCTGAGTCCTATCAGTCCTGCATTATTAAGCTACATCTCCTTGATAACTTACTGCACCTCCAGCCGTTCCCCAGCTGTCCCTGTGCGCGCGCGAGGGAACGCGCTTGTTTGAGCAGAGGAGGCCACAGAGCTGGGTAAAAGCCAAAGCACATGTATATACTGCAGCTGACACTTGCACTTTCATGATCTCTTCCTGGGTTTGCTTGCAGTTCTGCAAACTTGTGTGTGGAATTGACGTTGCTTTGGAAGTTTAGCTGGACAGAGAAGCTTTTTGAACATTCCCATGTTAACCAAGATCCTGGCTTTTACTCCCCATTGTGGAACTATCCAATGGTTAGATCAGGGCTCTTGTTCTGGACCCTTGATGTCGACGCTTTCTTCGTATTTCAAAATGGAACCCAAGACCTTTTCCTCTGGGTTCTGGATTTGGGCTTTATTTGACACTTTTTTGAGCTTGGGATGCTCTACCCCCTCACCACCCATGACCAGCCTCCTTGCTGTCTTGGACGGGGAACTGGCGTTGTGGTTTCATTCTTCCCGGGTGGGGATGGAGGGTGTACTTTTTCTCCCTGCTGCAACAACTGAAGCAGCAGTAGGACGAGCTCTGTGTGTGGACTTTTGGTTGGGGAGGGGGGGGGGGGGTTGGAGTCATTTATGAGACTAGCAATTTTGTGCTCTCCTCTTGTTGTTTATTGCCCCCATCCTCATCTTCTTCTCCTTGGGCTTATTATGTTCTGTTCTGGACGCGGCCTCAGACGTTTCCCTGCCACCCATTTGGCTTTCCGCTGTAAAAAGAAAGAGACCCCTCATCCTTCCAATTACAACGCCGCTCCCTCCCGCCGCTGATCACATCACATTCCAAGCAAGCAGCTCGTACTCCTCCACACTTTATATCTTCGTACTTCATCGTTTCAACACCCACGCTCTTTAAAATCGGTGTTGTGTTCCAATTTAATTTTGGACCTTTTCACGTGGAATCATGATAACATACAGCATGTCTGATGAGTGTGCCCCGCTGGGTGGCGGGTGGGGGGGGGGGGTTAGAATTCATTCGTTCGTTCATCTCCATCTCTCTTGCTCTCTGACTTGTCCTCCTCATCTTATTGGCTGGGATCAATGCAAGCACAGATACACAGCATACACACACACACACACAAAAGGGAGCTCGTCTCGGAGGCCTCTCCATGTTCATTTTTTCAGAGCTTTACTGCAGCAGGCAGCAGCAGTCCATGTGAGAGCTGAGCTTGCACGCATTGCCGGGGGGTGGGGGTGTTGTTCAGGATTACGGGCGGCCAAATCTTTTTACCCCTTTCCCAGGCCAGCGTGTGTTTTTAACTTTTAACCCTTGGTTTTACCACCCCACCACTTCTTGCCCTGCTATGTATGCCAGCAGATGCATCACGTGACACAGTTTTCCATATATGGGTCTAAAGATCTGTGTTATGTGTTTGAGGGTGCTCTGGTTTTGGGTTCCCCGGCCACCACCTGCTGCGTCTGGTGCGGGCGGTGGTGGCCCCTGGATGGCTGGGGGCTCTGGGCCTGGCCGCCCGGCCAGTACTGCACCGGCCACTGAGCCAGTGCCACCGCCCCTCTCCACCATCGCCACCGCTGTCTCTCCCGAGGTCCACCACCTCTGGCTCCCTCCCCCCCACCCACTTCTCTTTCCTGCTTTCCACCGCCCCCTGCAGCCTGTAAAAAGAACCAGGAAAGGAAAAAGAGTAGTAGTAGTAGAAGAAGAAGAAGAGAAGTAGGCCTGGCCATGGGGTTCTGTAGTACTACAACCTCTGCTTGCAGCTGCTGCTTCTTCATGTATCCCCCCTCCTTCCGAGGACCCCCACCCCCCCTTCCTTCCCCACACCCCGTTGGTGTAAGGCCCGTGGTCCGATGGAACGCCATGTTCCGGAAATCCGTGCCCCTCTCGAGCTGCTATTGACCGAAGAACGCGGCCCAACAGTCTCAATGTGTGTTCTTTTGACTGCCCCAATAATTCTCCTCTCTCTCTATCTCTCTCTCTTCTATCCATCTAAGTATTACTATCTCTCTGTTTCTGTGGATGGACCCGAAACAAGGTCCATGTGCAACGTGTTGCGCAGTATGCAGAGCCCGAAAACAGTGGCGAGGCCGAAGGGGCCCGTCTGCTCCTGTTGACCCGACTACAGATCCGTTTAGGGGAGCAAAGCCCTCATGTTCGTTTAACGAGGGGGGGACTCGTCGGGCAGCGGGAAAGTGTTGTGGGAGGAATAGATGGACGCCTTTGTCGTTAACGTTGCAGCTGTGAGAGTGAGAGAGAGAGAGGTGCTCAGGGATTGACCAGCAGGTGTTTTCTTCTCTGTTTTGTATTTTTCTCTGTAAATTTGTGGGTGCCGGGCTCGGCCCACCTCCATTGCCAGTCTGCCCTCTGCAGCAGCCACAGGCAGAGAGAGAGAGAGAGAGAGAGGGGAGGGGAAGGGGGGTACACTTTAAAAGGGGCTTTGAATTGGGTGGGTTGAATGAAGTCTGCCAGGGTCTGCAGGGGCAGGCTTTTTCCCTTGTCATTTTAGGTTTTTAACGTGTGGTGGTGGCATCGAAGAGCCATCGTCTGCGCCCCTGACCGTGGCTTTTTGGAAGAAGAAGACAGGTTCTTTTGATTTGTGGGGGGTTGATGGTGATTTCTGCATGTCATTTTAGGGGTGCATACGTGATTCGTCTACTTCCTTTATAACTTGCAATCGGTAATTTAGGACATTTGATAACACTAAATGAACATCTAAAGTTTGAAATATTTAATTTTTAAGATTTAAGATAGTTTGATAAAATATCTGAAATAATATTTAAATTAATCATTTAGATTTAAAAAAAATACTTAATTTTTAAGTCAAGAAGAATCATTTGTTTAAGATTTTGGATTTAAATATTAAGTGTTATCAATCGTTGGAACTTTTTAAGAAGGTGGAAGATGACTTAGATGTATGTATGCTTGTTCTACAAAGTGATGGAGATATTGCATCAAGATGGTATTCTGGCTTGGTCAAGCATATTCCACTGAAAGTAGCCTATATATATATTCTCGAAAAATAAGTTTTTGATTAAAAGTGTTTGGAGACAACGTAGATAGCTGACCTCTCTACCCCGGCTAAACACTACCCATATCTTGCACATGAGAAAGACTTAGTGTAATTTCTTATTGCATCTTAAGTGCAATATGATTAGACACTAAATCTATGTGGCATTCCTCACGTGATAAAATGGCAACCTAATTATTAGGTATTACATGAATTTAGTGTCTAGTCATATTGCATTTAAATGTAATAAGAAAGTGCACTAAGTCTTTCTCCTTGCACATACATGCAAGGAAAAACAATCATGATGAACTTCACAGTAGTTGGAAAACTGAAACTGACTCCTTGAAAGGGTTAGATAAGCAACCTCTCATGGTTAGAATTTCCGTGCAAGTAATGAGCTCATCACCCATACTATGGGCTTTTGTGTTGAACCAAGGAAGCCAATATTATGCAGTATTCGAAACCAGAGTTGATGTGGATGAATGAAGTAAAACAGAAAGAAGACAAGGAAAGAGATGAGACATGTCCTCCCCCTTTGGTCCTCAAGATCCGATCCCACTCTCAAAGGAATGGAACTTATCTCCAGAAGCAGTGCATCTGCACATACTGCGAGGAGAGGCTGGACATGCATATGCATGTTGCCTTATAATGATAACTGTCTAATTTCAGCTTTCACTAAAGCCATACATGTGAAAGGAAAAGGAAAAAAGACCATCATTCTTTATTGTCTTGGTCCATGGTAATCCTATCCTGTGTCTGTGTTGCCCTGATGCCCCTGTGCAAGCAAGGGCTTTTGGTGTGTGCAGTGTACACTTTTACTCAGAAACAACAACAAAGAACAAGTTCCAGCAGAAGAGCAGCAACTTCCTCCTTCCTCCCCTAATGGGTTTCACCTAAGGTTGTAAATTGAACCCGATATTTTTATCGGATTCCGATAAAACTATCGGTTTCAAAATTAAAAAATGACATCGATAGTTTATCGGAATCGGATATTCTGATTAGTTATCGGAATCGAAATTGAAAAATAATCGGAATCGGTATTGATTATTTCGATAAATTATCTATAAACTCAAAAGGTAAAATCATGTTAAGCACCTTAGTTTATTGGAATTTAGGTTCCGATGATATTATCGGAATGGAATCGGAATTAACCATTTCAATTTTATCAGAAATAGAATTGGAACTATATTTTGATTATCAAAATCTGTGTTTTCAATTCCAAATCCGACCCGAATGCAGCCCTAATATCACCTTTTCAAAATGATGATGTTCTATGTTATGGAGGGGTTGGGGTGGGGGGGGGGGGTGTTTCTAGTTGAGGACAAGCCACCATGTCTTTGAACTGCCCACAGCTTTTTGCCAGCTTGGAGGTGCATCATCTATCATCTATCTGTGAGAGCAGAGCAAAAGTGTGGCCCACCAAAAAAATTGGCACTTTGGAAATCTCATCGCAGACAGGAGGCTTCATGACCTTTTTAAAGGCTCCTATCATACACAGTGGAGATAGGACCCCCCCCCCCCCCCCTCCTGGGGGAGGGAAGGAAAACATGGATGCCAAGTGAGGAACTACTGGACGGTCATCTTACCTCTGGATCTGGAGATTAAGAAGGGGTGGAGTGGAGGGAGAGAGGAGAGAGCCAAAAGGTGTTTATTACTCTTGTGCTGGTGACTCCTGTTGGGAATCTTTCTCTGTCTATTGGACCCTGCTCACCAGTCTTCCTATTGGGGATGCATGTCAGCTAAAACTGTGAAGCTAGCTATCTGCATAGGTGTTCAGATTTTTTGAAAATTTGATGATACCTACTGTATAAATCATAGTGTGTCATATAAAAGTGGCATGGCTGGAGTTGAGGGAGGATTCATAAGTCATAACTTGGAAATACCCTAGCTCCCCTCCACATGGGGTATTGATGGTGGGTTGAATCCTTGGAACCAGTGGCGGAGCCACCTTGAGGCCAGTGGGGTCCTGTGACCCCACATAATCGAAAAATTTTCATTAGTGATATAAAATTTTATCATTAGTGACCCCACTGGATCAAAAAAATACGTTTAAGGATGTACCCACTGAATGAAAATTCTAGATCCGCCATTGTTTGGAAGCACTCTGACTCCCCTACATGTACAGGGGGGATCTTGTTGTGACTGTGAACCCTGGTCCATGCTCATTGCTCATTGATGGTATCAAAGCTTGTTGTTTTGGGGCAATAAGATTGTCAATTAATATGAACTCTGCCCAAATGAAAACTTAAGCTTCTGTGAAAAAATATATCTCCTCAATACCAGGATCTATCTTTGTTTGAAGGAGATATTGAAGGTTAACATGGAGAGATGAGTAAAGAAATATGCTAAAGATCTTTGGCCCACAAACCGTAGGCCCGGCAGGAACTTAGAATTCCAACGAGTAATGCTCGTTTCTTGAGTACTTCGAAATGTTAAGTTTAAATCTCATTGGTATATACAAGATTGATGAGATGTGGGAGCAAGGAGAAAACACCCACGGGAGGCAGAGTCCAGGTTTTGGGGAGGAGGTGTTTGGGAGCAAGTAAAGTACCCGGGTTTGCAATTTTGCTGTGCTAATGAGCATTTTGATGAGTGAATAAGGTCTTATGTGACCTCTTATCCCACCTAAATTATAATATGTTTTTGTAAGCCGGTTAGAAAATTATTGGTTATTTGGAGAAATACATAGTGCACATCATAGAGTTGGCACACCTAATAGAATTATGCCAACTCAATGATGGGATATTATACCTCATCCCTACTTTTTTAACCCTAAAAGGGTTTGGTGGCACACCCTGATTGGGTGTGCTTAGTTTATGTACGTAAAAAAGATATGCACTAACTATTTCTCTTTGGAATATAAATATGAAAGACAAGAAGTACTTAGTGGAGGAGCAAGAGGGCTCCTAGCTGGCGTTTGAGGTGGCAAGTTGATGTGGCAATAGTGATGGTAGGGGACATCGTCAATTTTTTTTTATTTTTATCCAAAAAAATATAATTAGTATACAATTTTGATTATGAGCCCAAATTTTTTATTTATGAGCCAAATGTATTAATATTAAAGGCTTATTTAGGTATTTTAAACTCTAAACGTAGTATTTATTTGCCCAAAATTTTAATTTATAAGCCCACAATTAGTCGTTGATTGTCGACTGTCACTATTAATCATTAGTTGTCACCATCATTGCCCACTGCCACCACCTAACTCTTGTGTTTGTCATGCCATATCTACATAAGCATGATGTGGCTCAATAAAAAGATGTAATAAGAAGGTATGACATGGCCTCTTGTGCTTGTCATGCCATATGATCTACTTAGTGCTCTTTATTCTTGAAGGCATTCAAAGTCACATGGAGAGTTACTCACTCTGTCCAAGTATTTCAAAGAACTAAGCATTTTCTAGAGATTCTACATCAATCCAGCATCAGATGCTAGCTAAGTTATTATTGCTTTTAATGTGTTCATGTTTATGCTTTTGTCCATGACTTTCATGGACTCTTTCCATTGTACATATCCCCGTACATAGTTATTCTAATACAACTACATACTTAACTATATATATATATAAAATGGATATGGCCGGCATGGCCTGATAGAAGGGTCTACTTGCAAGTGGATTGCAAGAGGCCCTTGCAATAAGTATTTCTCCTATTATGATATATTCTAATCTTCTATTGGGTTCCATTCATAATTCACTTCAAATGAAAAAAAAAAAAAGACTAAGGTCTGTTTGTTTAACCGTAAAATCTCACTTGGAAAAAGTTTTTCAGGAAAACTTTATGTTTTAGGCCATTTGGTAGTCATGAGAAGTAAAATATGAAAAACCATTTACCAAACTTTCCGGATTTTGGCATCCGCGAGAAAAACTCGGATGCCATTTTCCTTAACCGTTGCTGCTCCATTTCATGTGCAGTTCTACTGTAGCTAATTTAGGCACTATTCATTTAAACTATATTTTTATTTTCTTTCCACTCATTTAAATAGTATTTATCAAATTTAATTATTTTTCATTAGTTAATTTATTTTTTACTTTTTTATCAAAATATCTGTAGAACACTATTTATTTAAATTGTGTTTTTATTTTATTTCTCTTACTTTAAATTATATTTGTCAAAGTTATTTATTTTTCATTAGTTATCTAATTTTTTTTATTTTTTAAAAATATTAAAAATAAAAAAATAAAAAAATAAAATTTTGATGAATAGTATTAATACACAAGGAGTATATGACTCTCTCTCATTTGAGTAGATCATAAGATCTCATACTCCTCCATACAACTTAATTATATTTTCCTAACACCAAATAGACAATTACGTTTTCGTTTTCACGTAAAAGTTTTTCCATGGAAAATTATTTCCCTCTAAAACTATTTTACATGCAAACAACAGACCCTAAATGGAAGCGAGTGGTTTAATCTCATATGGACCACGATTCATTTCCCTTCAGTTTCACAACTTGTGAAAACCAAATAGAGGTTCTTTTTTGTTCTTGTTTTTGATCAGGATGGGGAGATGGGTAATATAGTTGTAGTCCAATAGTGCCTATCTACTAGCATCAACCTCATTAAGGGAGGGAGAATATAGTGGCCGCAGCTCATTGGTGGCTGATTTTCTATAAAATGCTTACAAAGAAAGAAGAGTGTGAATTTGTCTCATCAGAGTCCAATTTGTCGAGCCCTTGAGGCGTCCAAAACTTGACCCAGAATAAGCAGTATTGTTCTTCAGCGATGTCACCATCTCTAGATGATCTATCAATTACCAAAAGACGAGTCCTCAGAACGACAAGACAAGATTGCAATGAGGCTTGCTCATGCAGCATGAGCAGTGGCGAATCTAGAAATTTTTTTCAGTGAAATTCTAATGGTGCACCCATATAAATTCAGTGGGGTCACCCATGGTGAAATTTTATACCCCTAATATAAATTTTTTTATCCAGTGAGATCACAGGACCCCACTAGATATAGACTAGGTCTGTCCCAAAACATGAGAGGATAGCTACATTGGTAGCCAAACACACCTCTAGCATGTGAGGACATGGCAATGCTAGTTGCCTAACACATTCTTGCATCTTCCAAGTTTGGAAATGACATTAAGACATCCCTCCCATCTAGTAGATTGGGTCACAAAAGTGTACGAACTCATATCTAACAACATACTATCCTTACATGAGTCTGCAACTATCTTGTAGTCCTAGATATCATGGGAGGGGGAGGGGATGACAAGAGTAAGGGGTTGGGGAACCCCTGACTCATGCTTATAGGAGGGAAGGAAGCTAAACCACTTTTTGAACTTTCACATCAACACATAGAATAACTCGATTTCCTTCTCTTCACATGGCTACCTCTATTTCCACAATTTTGTAAATGTCGGAGGGTTTTTCCTTTTGAGACCACGTCGAAGCCTCTCAACTACTTTCTCTTAATTGCATATCCAAGCAATATTTTCCTCCTCAACTAATTTAAGAGTTTGTAGGAATTGAATATTCCATATCACAATACCACTTTTAGGCTTTTACGTATGCAACCAAAGATTTGGCAGTTAAAATGTCTCCGATTGTCAATTGCATTGTTATGTACGTGTCATACAATTGTTGGCACAAATACAAAATTTATATGTGCACAGGGGCAGATGTAGAATAAAATATGGGGGAGTGCAAAGTAAAAAGATGTACAAAGTAAAATAAAATATCTTAAATTCTTTTGCTTGTGATTTATTAAAATAAAGCTCGTCATTTTTTCAAGTCACGAAAGTCATATATAATTGTATCTACGTTAAAAGTTTCAACAATTTCTTCTCAATATAGATGACCAAACAACCAAATAACAAATCATTTTATATCTTGTTGGGAAACTTATTTCTTGATAATCTTGATGACGAAAAATAATCGTTCTATTGTAACTGTAGAAATTGGAAGAGTTAGAATAAGAGTCAAGACGCTATACACAAGTAGATAGATATCTGATTTTCTTATTTTCACTAATCACTGACATAAATCAGAAATAGTAGCCAAACTTTTAAATTTTGGATGTTGTCGTACATATTCAAAGTGCTCTAATTGTACCATCAATTGTATCATCTCTTATTCTGTGAAGTCTTTGGATAAATGTTTTTTGCCAACTTGCAAATATTATCGACTCTAAATGATTATGCATCTCTCATGAATCTAAAGTTGAGCTAAGAATAAGTAACTCTACAACATTATCATTAAATTTATTATTCGATTCTTACATTTGAGTGTCTATCACAACATTGAAGATGCCCACTTTATAATGATGCTAAAGTGTAATTTCATCTTGTTGATGTCGAGCTCGACCTCTTCTTAAAATGAGAAAAAATTATTCCACTTGAGAATTGTATTTTTTCAAGTACTTTAGTCTTTCTATTGGCCAATACACTAGGAGCACATTATGTCCATCCAATAAAAAATAAGAAGTGCACACGAGAAACGTGTAATTCTCAAGTGCACTAAACTTTTCTCTCTTGAAATATATAAAATATTGAGATCTGGCACTTCAATATTATGCATTTCACAAAAAGAGTTCACTGTAGAAAACCATTCATCTCATCTTTCGTCTCTTAACTTTGAATGATTGATTTAGTAGATGAAACAAGATGTATAGTATTCAAAATATATTGAGATTGCCTCTGCAATGCTTAATAAAGTTGATCAGAAATATCTAAAATTTCTTTCAAAAGATGTAAAATGAAAATAAATTCGTAAGATATTAATGTTTCATAAGCTACATCTGTATCTCCATATTGGTTAGGTGCAGTTCCATCATTAATAATATTAAGTAAAACTATACTCCAAAATGTCCAAACTTTGTATTTTGGAGTCCAAACATTTAAAACTCAGTTAAAAATTTTAAACCTTAGGGGTAATATTTTGGAGCCCAAAATTTACATTTTGAAGCTCAAGATTTGTATTTTGAAGCCCAAACTTCGTATTTTGGAACCCAAATAATAAAAATCTAGTTAATAATTTTAAGCCTAATGGATAGTATTTTGGAGTCCAATATTTACATTTTAGAGCCTAAGATTTATACTTTGAAGCCCAAACTTCGTATTTTAGAGCCCAAATATTAAAAACCCATAATGGTAGTATTTTGGAGCCTAAGATTTATATTTTAGAGCTCAAATTTTATATTTTGGAGTCCAATCGCTGTCGTCGTCCGTCTCTGTCTACTGCTCCTAATTGCTGAGAAGACAGTTCATGTGGCCCCATATGAGTGCCACCTTACAATAAGTGCAGAAAATTTTTCTCATCAACTATTGCTGATGTTGGACGCAAGATATTCTCCTCCACCAGGTTGGTGATCATCTTGCTATCACCATCTTGCACCTTGAGAGGGAGGACTAATAAGTTAAGAAGGTGCCATGATAGCTACAATTAGGGCTGCAAACAGGTCGGGTTTGGAACTGGAAACATAGATTTCGATTTCGATTCCGATAACCGAAATATGATTTCGATTCCGATAAGAATGGTTAGTTCCGATTCCGTTCCGATTCCGATAACATTACCGGAATCGAAATTCCGATAAAGTAAGATGTTTACTATAGTTTTACCTTGAGTTTATGATAATTTATCGGAATAACTGATACCGATATCGATTCCGATTATTGTTTCAATTCCGATTTCGATTTTCGATAACTTATCGAAATATCCGATACGATTCGATAAACTATCGATATCATATTCCGATTCTGAAACCGATAATTTTTATCGAAATCGGATCGGAATATCGAAATATCGGGTTCCGTTTACACCCCTAGCTACAATAGAACGCGAGATCTTCACCTCTACAGGTTCATTGCTATCACCACACTGACTTGAAGTCTGCAGCATTTTCTCCACTAACTTTCACATGTTTCTTAAATTGAGAGTTAATAGCATTCAAAGTTTCACCATCATTCCCAAACGCATAGAAATGGGTTTAAGTATCACATGATTCTTAATAGTTTATTTTATCATATTTTGAAAATATTTTTTTATTTCTTTGAGTTTTATTATTCCACCTCTTTCCTTGGATAAATATTTTTGGAAAATATTTTCCTATCATATTTAATTACCACACAAATCCCCCCTTTTTCTTTTTGACAATAAAATCGCCCCTGGCCCCTACCCCGCTCTTACGGGGGTGGTCGTAGTTGCATGGATTTTGGTAAGGAGGGATGTTTTTGTAATTTCACCTTCTCGTTCTAACTAATCGGTTCGTCCCAGTCCCGACACCACCCCGGCAAAACCCAACCCTAGCCGTGCGGACGCACCTTTGCTCGCCGTTCGGCGCCCCACCACATCGCCGGCCGTTGCTCTCCCGGCCCGCCTCCGGAACACGCTGCGTCCCCCGTCGGTATGCCTTCTTCTCCTCCTCCTCTATTTGCGCTCCCCATCGTGCTCTTCCTATTCCTTCCCTGCGTCCCCGATGTGGATTAGCTCCTTTCCTCCCGGGCCGTGTGGGTGAAGGGGCGCCGGGTGGGGGGGATCTCGGCGCGAATCGGTTCCTCTAGGGGGGGAGTCGCCGTTATAGTTTGAGATCCGCACGTGGAGGCTGGGGAGACCTGTTTCTTCGAAAGCAAAACCTAAATCATGGATCAGAACTGGATGTCACTAAGGGACTGTACTTTGTTAGAACAAACAAAAAGCGAGCACTGGACTTTGTGGATGATGTTGAACTGTGTAATCGAGAACTTAGTCATGGAATTTGGTAGTCTAACTGTGATTCACGTGCCTGTTTCCGCGGGTCTATTATATTTCAATGGCTGCAAGAGATCCCTGCCATTCAGAATGCGCAAAAGGCGTTCTCTTTTGGTCTCAGTATGCATTTCACTTGAGAATGAAACATATTATTTGACTGGGACAACGTGTTTTCGGTATCTATTAGGTGATGTTAAATGGATGGGCAGATTCTTTTAGTACTTCTTGTGCCACTTGTTCTTGCTTAGACTCCCATCTCCTTGTTCTTCTTCTCCATTTCTCTGGCCCCCACTTCTCCCCTGTTTGTGAACGTGGTTGTTGCCGGTACTCATGCTGAGACATGAATGCCTGATGTCTCTAGTATGATGGTGATGCTACCATCTGCTACCGTTGATGGCACTTGTATGGTCAGCAAACATCTCTTTGGTGTTGGTGTTGGAATAGACACAAATTATGCTTTTGTTCATGGGGCATTTTAGATGCGTCAAATTTTCATCCAAAAGATATTTTCTTCCATAGCCTATAGGTAAAAGTGGACATGGGGTGGGGATTAGGCCTTTAGGTTGACTTTGTCAACATCTTACAAGATGCCAACTATTTGTTAAGTGCCACATAACTTAGTTATTGTATGTTAGCTTGTCTTATTACATCCTATGAAAAATCAAATCACATACACTTGCAAAGAATGACAATTCTTCGAGTACCCAACCGATACCAACTGTTGTTGATGGTGGGCTTGGGCAAAGCTGGCCAAGGCTGGGGAAGGCCTGTCACTTCAAAAGAAAGCCTGAGGTCAGTCCAGGGTTCGTGGGCTGAACAGCTCCTCTTGAGGTCTGGTCTGTGAAACCAATGTTGACTTATTTAAAGCCCAAAAAATTTGAGAAGATATTATTCTGATGGAGATATCATTGAAGAGGATGGAGTGATTTATGATGATGTTGCACGCAGGATAAAGGCAGGCTGGTTAAAATGGAGCGGTGCGTCATGAGTCCTCTTTGATCTTCGTATACTTGTGAAACTTAAAGAGAAGTTTTATAGAACAATTGTGAGGCTTGTTTTGTTATATGGTATCCAGTGTTAAGTAGTACGAAAAAAACACATTAACAAAATGTGTGTAGTAGATGGATGTGTGGTAGGACTAAGAAAGATTAAGATTGCGAATGAGCATTTTCGTGAGGACTTAGGGATAGCTCCAATTGATAGTAAAATGAGAAAAAAATAGACTCAGATAGTTTGGACCAAGGATGGGAGTGTCGGTTTCGGTTGAGTCCGAAATCGATACTGTTTCAGTTCGGTTCGCCTGATTTCGGCCGTATCGTGCTGCCTTAAGAGGGGACTAAAACGACCGGTTTCGGTCTGGTTTGGGCCGAAACTGATTAAAATATTATTTTTTAATTGTGTCGGATTTGCTACAGTAGTGTCCGCTAGTTTCAGATCGTTCCAGTTCGAAACTGAAACGTTTCGACTCCCATCCATGGTTTGGACAGGTGCATCATCACCCTAACTCGGCACCGGTTAACACATGTGATCAAATCTTAGTAGATGCTAGTAAAAGAGCTCGGGGTAGGCCTAAAATAGATGGTGTGACAATTAGGAAGGCCATTGACTTCTTGGATTTAAATACGAATATAGCATTTAGCGGAATAGGGTTCATGTAGCTGAACCTGAATAATGGGATCAATCTCTGATGATGATGATTGTTATTATTTTAATGGGGGAAATTGTCCTGTGTTGGCTGAAGTCCTTTCTCATGTGAAGGCCATTTAACTGCCTAGGCACATTTTTTGCATAGAAATTATGTTTCTTTTTCCTCACCATATCTGTTGGGTGCTGGCAGGCCTAAAAGTTTGGCCTGAGCCAGCTCCACGGGCCTAAAAGTTGATCTCAATGAAGCCGTAGGGGACCAAACTTGATAAATTTGTGTTCAGATTCTCTTGGCTTACTTAAACCAACATGGTAAATTAGATCTTATATACATCTGCTAATATGCACAAGATATTATATCGGACTGGACTCTTTCAAGGACCTTGTCTTGTAATGTAAATGATAAGGTGCTAGGCTACCGCGTTGCTATCTTTGGATACCTTGACAGTTTTGTTTCCTGTGCTAGGCATTGCTATCCCATTTCAATGGTTGTATTTTGTTTGGTGAGTTAGCTTTCTCTATATAGTCTTAATTGATGAACAGGAGCAAGAACAGGAACTGATAAATACTTTTATAGGCATTTTATACACTTCCTACCAAGCACTATTTATTTTTTCCTACACTAATCATAAATTTATTGTCTAACCTGATTCAACCATTTGATTTTTCTGTATGTAAAAGCCACTTGATTTTTTTTTTGGGTGGGGGGGGGCGCTTATTGAATTGGTCAGCATAGGCCTTTTGGTTTCATGATGAAAAGTGTCAGCAAGTGAGGTCCTAAGAAAGATTCCAACCAATTTTTGAACATGAACAAGAAGAAAAGAAGATAAAGAGTTTCTTTTTGTTGTAAAAGTATTCTGGATTATACCTTGAACTTTATTAACTCAAAAGGAGGGCCAAAAGAAAGATAATGGATATGAGATTGAAAAAATAACAAATACTTGTCAAGCTATTTTAGTCTTGTTCATCAATTTTTAATGATGCCAGCCATTTGCTTTGCCTATACAATAAGACAAGAATGGTAGTGTAAAGCCTCAAGGCTAAATTATGAGCACATCAGTACATCATGTTTGTTCTTGCTATGTGGTTCACATTTCTTCCAAGAAATAATCACTGTAATAAAATGTGATGTTAGCATAGTTGTCAAGGCGTCAAGGCGACCAAGGCGTAGGTGGGGTCTCGGATCGCCTAAGCACTTAGGCGCTCGCCTAAGCGGAGCCTAGGCGTTTAGGACGGAACTAAGTATGAGTTGTTTTCAAGTGTCCCTCTTACATGATATTTATGTATCTATAAATATATATAATGATGAAAATTCAATAAAAAATATCATAATATGACATGCATAAAGACAATGAAAGCAACAAAAATTAAACTCCCAGTAAACAAACTCACATTATATATCATAAAGTCATAAAAAATATAAATTGACATCTTCAAATAAATAAGCACACTAAATAAGAACAAGAAGTGCAAATATCATTCTATCATCAGAAAACTAATTTTCAACTTTTAAAACGAACCAGTGAATACACATACATGTAAATATGTTAAATAAAAATAAGAAGTGCAATATCTTAACACACTTAAAACAAGTAAAAACTAAATGAGTCCATTACATAATCCCACAATATGTCTAAAATTGAAAAGAGACTAGAAAATGACAAGTCTCATGTGTTTGGGTGATGATAATTAAGTTTGACCAAATCCTGAGAGATCTCAAACAGACTAAGTGTTGTCAGTAGGAGAGCGGCTCCCTTGGAGAAGTCATATGCACGTTTGACTTTTTTTACCGGACTTTTGATTTTTAGCGTTCCATATAGTTTATTTGAATTATCAAATTTTAGATAGGTCAAATTATGAGAGATTAGAAAGTTAGCATTTCGCTTTGACAACTATGGATGTTAGTGACATTGCTTGTTTCCTATCTGTGATCATAATTGTTCTCTTCATTATTGGCTTTTGGGAAAAATAACATCTGGTTTTGACCATAGTTGTTAAGGCATATGCCTAGGTGCCGCCTTGGTGCAAAGACATTTTTTTGGCCGCTCAGCGACAGCCCACCTTTCAAGAAGCCAGAAAAGCACTCCAAAGCACCGCCTAGGCAGTCAATGTGCGTGCCTAGGCTCGCTTGGGTGCCTAGACCCATTAAGGGTCTAAGACCCACCTGACGGTCCCGACCCAAATCGGATCCACTTTTAAAACACCCAACCCCCTTCGCCCTGCTTAACTCACCCCATTCGTGTTTCCTCCTTCTTCGAAGACCCCATCTAGGGTTCTTCCGGGTGTGCTCCAGTGTATGAGGCTCCGGCCAACGTGGAGTCTGGGGAAGGGACGATGTACGAAGCCTTTCCCCGACAAGTCGAGAGGTTGTTTCTGGTTACGAATCCATGACCTCCAGGTTATGCAGGGGCAAACTTACTGTTGCTCCTATGCATCATTGTCCATAGTCAAATAATTTTTGTGATATGTTGTTGCAATAATATTTGTCACATTATGATCATTTTTATTGAATTTTTATGAGCATTATGTATTTTTAGAAATAAATATTGCATAGGGGAATACTCTTGAAATAGCCCATACTGGGCGTCATGTAATGTTGGGCGCCTAAGGAGCCCAAGTACTCCTTGGTCGCTTTGACAGCTATGGTTTGACCAAACAAGACATTCAAATTCAGGTATGTGTTTGTATGACGACGGATGATGTGGTAGCATAGCTGGGCCTCTCTTTGTGTATGTGCCCATCAAGTGTCTGGACTTCTGGTTTCTTTTGGGCCAGATATGTGCAAAAGGTTTATTTGGACCTAGTAGTATGCATCTAGGTCTATTGGGTGTCTTTTCATATTTTCTATGCATTTTCAGTCCGAATTTTCTTTTATTTAGTGGCATGTAAGTGGTCCATGGGCCTAAGTTGTAGAAGCCCAATATGGTGGCCTTGGGTTACCCCTCTATAAAGGTGTTGTATTAGGGTTTCTCAAGATATGCTATGATGGAATAGAAAATTGAAAAGAAAAGTTTGAGGTGTTGGGGTGCTGCCACCACTCTCTCTCTCTCTCTCTCTCTCTTGGGTCCTCTGCAATGGAGGTCCAAGGGGTGTGAGGTCCCCTGGCAGGCTGGCTGCTCGCCGCCGTGTAGCTCTGCCACTAGCACCACCATGCTTTGCCTCCTCCCTCCTTTCCTGGCACTGCTGTCGACCTCCCTGTGGGAGGGAGGCTGGCCCTGCATCTACTCACCGCTCGCTGCCGTGGCCTGGCTGCCCGGTGCTGCTGCTCCTGTTCTCCCTGCGAGAGGAAGACCGGCTCAGCCCCAAGAGCTCAGCCGTCCCACACTGCTGCAACCCCATCGCCATCGTGTCCTTCCCTTATTTCTTCTTCCTCCATCGGCTTCACCCTCCTTTCCTGGTTCTCTATCTCTTTCATTGGCTCTCTCCTTCTCTTTCAAACTCTCTCTTTCCGAGGATATCTCTCTGTCACCCATTTCCCTCTTCCCCTTCCCTCAGATCTCTCTCACCCTCTTTCTCTCTTTTGCCCTCCTGGCTGCCACCGTTGCCAACAAGTTACTGTCTAGCGGTCTTCCTGGCACTATCCGACTGCCGCCGAGCTGCCGCAGGTAGGGTCTGACTACCCCAGCCAGCCGTGACCCTCCGCGGGTAAGCTCCTGTGCAACTCAGGCCCTGCCAGTCCTGGCACGACCTTCCATGTGCAGCAGGAGGCAGTCAATGCTGAGCCCTACCTTGCCCGTGGACTGCCTGTGCGCCCACCCTGTTTGGACTCCCTGGGCATGGCGTGAGCAAACCCAATGTGGCCCGGTTCTGCAGCGGGACAGCATCAGTGACCACAGGAGCCGGCCTTTGTCCAGGTTCCTACTGGCCCACTGGCTTCTTCTTGCATCACTGTAGCTAGAGCCTAAACGGAAACACTGCCTTTGTTATTTTGTGTATTTCAAGTAGTTTGCACGAGGGTAACAAAAAGCATTTAAGCCCCCAGAGAAATTGCCTTTGTTCACATTTATCATTTGTGTATCACAGACCCTTTGTCCTCGCTGCTCTGACGATCTGTTACCTTAGTTATCCTGCAATCTTGGAATGACAAGTGGAAGTGGTTGAAAGAAAATGTGAGCATTCTTGGGTTGTTAACTTTTGTCATTTTGTCTTCTATGTGATCTCCTTATCATCATCATGATTCCCATTGTAAAAGGCATATCCCATTTATTGGGATTGGCGACATGAATCCTGTCCTGTCACTCTAATCTACCAATCCAACAATCCGATGCTTTTAGTTAAACTGAAGATGGTCAAGTCCTTTCTTTATATGTCAAATCATCTTATGTTGGTATTGCCTTCAGTCCTTTCTATGCTCTTCTTGATTGCACCTGCTATCCATGGAAAATGTACTCCCTGTTTTTAAATGACTATGTTTATGACATACTTTTTGGTATCTTGATAATTCACCAAGATTTGCTGGAATCCTTGGAATAGGAGTACGCAGCTTTTTTGTACTTTTTAGACCCTTTGTAGCTGTACTATTGTAGTAACTGATACATTTGATGCAAGGGGATATGTTCTATCGGTTAGGACCATGCAAGTTAATGGGAATGGCCAGATTGGGAATGCATTATTTCATCTATTAGTGTGGAACAGTTACAGAGATGATTTATTTGTGGATGTGGAAGTGGGAGCAGGATCCTGGCAGTCAATCCTGTCCATTGCATCTGGGATTGGTTGATTTGCCTGTCCTAATGGCAAAGAGGAATGAGGCATTTTTTTTGCTGTGCTGCAGTTCTCACTGGTCTGGTCCCTTGGACTATCCTGGGTAATCCCTGCTGAAACCCAGTGCTTAGGATTTTTGAATTTTAGTTATTGTTTGGAGGGAGGGGGATGGGGTAATCTCTCTTGTCCTCCCTCTCTTGTTTGGTGCTCTATCTGGTTTGCATCTCCTTGCTCGCCTGTCTCATTCAGTGGTTTGGATTGCTTGGTTAGTCAGTTGTTTCCTTTTCTCGGCATTCTTTATTTCTTGGCTTTATCTCCTGCTCAGTTTCTCTTGCTCATCGTCTGTGGTTTGAGAAGGTGAGTACCCTCTCCATCATTCTCATCCCATATACATTTTTTTTTCCTGTTTGGATCCTACTACTTCGGACCATTTCCTCCTTCAAAATATTCTACAGAAGAATGGGATGTTGGAATTTTCCAGATTCTCCAAGATGCCTGGATATCTTGTGCTGGTCAAAAGATGGAACAACAATGGGACCTAATTGGCAACTATGATTGGGATGGTAAATTCTCAAGCACATCCATGGATTGTGGAATTGGCCGATTGGGGCGGGGGGTATCCCCCTGGATTGTAGAAATTCTGCTCGAATCAGCC
Source organism: Colocasia esculenta (assembly GCA_014218235.1). Taxonomy (NCBI): domain Eukaryota; kingdom Viridiplantae; phylum Streptophyta; class Magnoliopsida; order Alismatales; family Araceae; genus Colocasia; species Colocasia esculenta. The sequence continues at coordinate 54,911 of JACBKR010000564.1, forward strand.
GGAATCGGGTCAAATCGATCTGGATCGGCCGATCCCAGGACAATCCGTCAGATTCATCCACAAAATTTTTTTCTTGTATACATTAATCAATACATGCATTAAACCATCATTTCACATATATAAAACTAATACACATGTATAAATATGATTGTGTGCATTATATTTACATTAATATATGATTACATATATCATAAACACATTATGCGCAGGCCGGTCTGCGTGTGAATTCAGGGCCTCAAACTCCATATTCCAACACTGTTTACAATCTAATGATTGTGATACATGTATAATGTATACATCTATAAGGATATACATATTAATTATGTTTGTACATTAATATGATATGTATATATGCATATGATTACATATATATATATATATAATATATATATATATATATATATATATATATATAATATATATATATATATAATATAAAGACTTCTGGCGGATCCCCATCCCAATCAGATACGGATCGGCCCATTATATCATACATATATATCATTTAAGTTCATTTACTTAAGATATTACATGTAAATAAGGATATATCCCCCCTTTGAATCTAATAAAAATATCAAAAAATCATATCTCTTGCCAATAAAAAGTCAACTCTCCCATCTAAGAAGAAAATCACGATTTTGGTGATTTCATCAAAATGCCGACTTTCTAATCTCACAATTTGATCTAACTAAAAATTTCATAATTCAAATAAACCATATGGAATTCTAAAAATCCAAAATCCGGTGAAATAAGTCAAACGTATACTTGACTTCTCCAAGGGACTCACTCTCCTACTGTCAGTGGACTAAGTACTATCAGTAGGAAAGTGAGTCCCTTGGAGAAGTCACATGTAGGTTTGACTTATTTCATCGGACTTTAGATTTTTAGTATTCCATGTGGTTTATTTGAATTATAAAATTTTTAGTTAAGTTAAATTATGAGGGATTAGAAAGCTGGCGTTTTGATGAGATCACCAAAATCGTGATTTTCTTCGTAGATCGAAGAGTTGACTTTTATTAGTAAGAGAGATGATTTTTTTGATATTTTTATTGGATTCAAATAGGGAATATTTTCTTATTTACATGTAATATCTTAAGTAAATGAAACTTCAAATATAAACATGTACTTCCTTATTTACAGGTAAATAAGGTATCATCATTGACATTGCTCCGTATTGTAATAGGTAAATAAAGTATCATAACTATCATTGCTCCGTATTGTAATGTTATTTGTTTGTGATTTTTTACAAAAAAAATGTGAAGTTCTTGAATTTACTGTTTTTTTGCATTTTCCCTCATTCTTTCTGATTTTCCCAACATTTTCTTAAACATAATTAATTTTTTAATCTGTCCGATCCAGGATCAGCCAGATTTCCTAAGGATTGGCTGATCCGATCCCGATCCAGATTGGGATCGGCCCGGACCGATTCAGGGGTCCGATCCAATCCTGCCTTCTATGAAATGCGAGGGCCCATGTGTGCAGTAAACTTCCTATATATATGCTTGGATTGTATGCTTTTTGCGGGATATTAGGAATTTAGGACTACCTGTTGTCTGTGTGACTGAGATGGGGACAATGGACTGTTTCTTTATCATCTGCTCCTTTGCTTAGAAAGATTATCTATAGTTACTTTGGAGGTGGGCACTGCTCACTGCCCCACTGAATGTGCGAGGAAGCTGTTTTTGGGATGACATTATTAGTGGCATCCCATGTTAGACAGTTTACTGTTTCAATATGGTGACCATTTGGGTGGGGAGAATGATAGAATCTTCAGGCATCAAGATAGAACATCAGCCAGAGATTTTTATTAGCTGTCACAGGGAGTTTGGATGGGCCAAACTTTTATGTATACGCAGTGAAAAGGAAGTTCCTTTTGGGCTTTTTGTGTAGGTATAGAGTAATAGAATGTCATGTTTGCTATATGTCTTCTGGAGAGTGAGTTTTGAGAGCATATTGCTCCTATGTTTCTATATTACCTTTCCTTTATCATTTAATGCCTTTTGTTTTACTCTCCACTTTCTTTCCAAGAAAGTGAACGTACCTCCCCTTTCTTATTTATATTATTCAATTACTTAGCTTGTTTTGTTGCAATTGGATAATGATGGACTTATTCATGGATCCTTTTCCTGACATTTACCAAATGTGATGAAGCTAAGGGTCAATGACTCGGCATCGTGTATCATGTGCACCTAGTTAGTATCTTCTCCCAAACTAGGCATGCATAGTCATGCACATAGCTTCCAGAATGTGCTGATCATGGTCCGGGTTGGGATTGACAAATGCTCTTCAGACTATGACCATTATGTGATTCTTAGTCATGCATCAGTATCCCTCCTGTTGTAAGTTTGCTGCAACTAGGACTCAAATAAGCTGATCCGTCTGAACAATGTGTTGACATATGAAGATCTTTCAAATAATCAACAAAAGTAACTCTTCTTCTCCCCTTCTGAAAGTAAGTTCCTCTGTTTAACAAAGTTCTTTTTCTTGCCTCTAACTGATAAACGGTCTGCTGGGATTCCGACATATGACCATAAGCTATCAATATTGTGGTCAACTAGGTGAGTCAATTGTTACTTAGCTTAATGTTGCTAATCTTTTGTACGAGAACATCTTCACATTGAGAGTCTCATTATATGGGTATTGAAGTGACATTCCTATTCTCAACAAAGTTTGGGGCCTTCCTTTATTTAGTCTTTCATTTTATTTTCATCGTACTGAGGCAAACTTTTAGGGTGGACTTTCAGAATTTTGAGCTTTGAAATTCTTCTGCAATATTATGAAAATTAGACACTTGTTTGGTTAGTGGTTATTATCTTACTATGTTGTATGTTTATATATTCATGCATCTGTGTAAAGCCTATGCATGATGCAAATAAGCGGATATTATGCTATTGGTTAAATAGATACATCTGAGTTAGGTGGAATCTCTCTTTTATCTTGTTCTCTTCGACTGAAATTTGAGAAAATGAAAATTTGTAGACCAGGGTAATGTGGCAGAGAGAGAGAGCTGAGTCTCTGCTTTTATCCATCAAGAGCTCACAAGTATTAAATGCTTGTTGTCAAGAGAGTCCAGCATTCTTTAAGAGAGAGAAATTTTCACTTTTGATTTTGGCTCACCTTTCCTATGCAAATGCTACTTTTTGAACTTCTGGCCTCTTATATGGGAAAGAATTGATGAACGTGATTCTGGTTTCACTTTGTTTCAGCCTTAAAGAAATTTTTTGTGTGTCTACTGTAGAGTAGTTGTTTATACTTGTCTGGGGAAATTAGTTGGTAATATATATTTTTCTTTCTTAATGCTCAGATCTAAGTGGATGTTCTTTGAGATTCTGTGAATACTGCACTTATGGCAACGTACCCGGGGAGAGGTGTTCCTTCGAATGGGTCCGTGTATGTGTATAACTTGCCTCCTGGGACAAGTGAGAGTATGCTGGCTGAATATTTTGGCACCATAGGGTTGCTAAAGGTAGGGAGTCATATAAGGTATTATTTGGAAGCCTTGCTGCAGTGATTCTCTAAATCTTTTTTGTTGTGTGTTTAACGTTAAATGTGTTGATCTTTTTCTCTGTGTATTATTCTTTTAATGTAATTACATAGAAGGACAAAAGGACAGGTCAACCAAAGATTTGGATATACAGAGATAAAGCTACAAATGAGCCAAAGGGTGATGCTACAGTTACATATGAAGATCCACATGCTGCTTTTGCCGCTGTTGAGTGGTTCCACAACAAAGATTTTCATGGAAGTGTCATTGGAGTGCAGATAGCTGAGTCAAAAAACAAAGATTCATCTGACCATCCGATAACCATGCTTCAGATCCAACTGGTGACTTTGCAGGACAGGAAGATGATAGGGATTTGTCTGGTGGTGCAGGAACAGGCAGAGGGAGAGGTGATGGAAAATCGTGGCAACAAGATGGAGATTGGTTATGCCCAAATACAAGGTCTGTGATTATGAATATTGGTGAGCAGCTCTTTCTCACACTATATTTGAAGCTTGTCTTATTAGTTTGTTCTTAATTCCCACATTTTATCTATGATTTCTTTTCTGTTGCAGCTGTGGCAATGTAAATTTTGCTTTTCGTGGTGTTTGTAATCGTTGTGGAACGGCCCGTCCTGCTGGAAGTGGAGGTGCAGGTTCAGTGGGTGGTGGTCGGGGCAGGGGTCGTGGTAGCAGTGACCCAGGTACACTTGGACGTGCTGTTGGTGGACCTACTGGGCTTTTTGGCCCAAATGATTGGTCCTGCCCATGTAAGACATTTGTATTCAAGTTTTTCATCATCTTAAGAGCAATCCAATAAATTGTTTTATCATCAGGGGATTCTCAATTACACAATTGTTCTTTTAGGTAAACAAATCTTGGGGCATCTGCAGATTGTTTCAAATTGACGCTTAAGGGTTTTACTTTTGTTTAGAGGATGAGGTTCTCATCCTCACCTCTTCTGATTGTACTATCTTTTGTTATTAATAAACTTGGTAGTGAAGCTACCTTTCTCCCAAAAAATTCTCTTTTAGGTGATTGTGAGATTTGCTAAAGGTTTTGGTGTCCTTTTCCTTATAAAATTATGTTACTGTATCCATCTTTCTCTTTTCTTGTTTTTCTTCCTGTCACATTATGAGGAATTTGATGTAAAAAATTATTGCTTGATGTCAGTTTCCTAAAGCTTGTATCCGTATTGGATCAGCCCGACAATGACTCGGAGTTAAAAATCAAATCCCAGAGTAGTCCAGGCCTGGCTGGTTCTGGGTGTAGTTTGGTTATTGCCAAAACTACCTGGCTCTGATAATCGACGTTTCATTTTGCATTATGGATTGCAGAATCTGCCGATCTGGATTGGGATTGCCTGATTCCAGGGAGGTAACCCTGGTTTGTAGAAATTCCGGCCAAATCGTCCAGAATCGGACCAAATCAGTCTGGATCGGCCGATCCCAGGCCGATCCAGCCGATTCTGCCACACAATTTTTTTTCTTGTATACGTTAATGAATACATGCATTAAACCATCATTTCACATATATAGACTAATACATATGTTTACACAAATTAGTGTCTAATATGATTGTGTACATTAATTTACATATTTATGTATAAAGTACACAAACACATATATATGATATATGATATATGTATTTATCATCATCATCAGAGCCTTATCCCATTATATGATATATGTATTATGTTATCATATTTGATGCACATATATATATATACACACTTAAGAACATACATATATATGATTTCATATTCAAATATATATATATATATGTAGTATTATATTTATATATTCCTTGTCATATATATATACATTAACTATATATATGTACATATTATTATTATTATATCTACATTAATATATGATTGTATGTACATTAACACACATATATGTATACAAATGTTCATTAATATGATATATATACTAAAAAGACATAATATTAATTATGTATGTATATTTAAAATATATGTATGTGATTACATGTATATTATATATACATGAATGCGTTAATTTATATATATGATTACCACTTTTCAAAAACATTTATATATATGATTACATATATCATAAACACACATGTATAAACAAATCATGTCTGTCCCTTTGCTTTGTTAATTAAAATTTCTTTCCGGGGGCTCTTCCCCCTAAAACCCGCAAGGGGCGCTTCCCCCTTGACCCCTGCAACCTAACCGCTCATGTTGATCCACACAACTTGATTGTGCAGGTTGATCTGCGTGTGCATACCCGCACATTGGAGAATTCAGGGCCTCAAGGTCTATATTCCAACAATGTTCACAATCTGATGATTGTGATATGTATAATGTATACATTTACAGGGATATACATATTAATTATGTTTTTACATTAATATGACATCATCATCATCATCATTAGAGTCTTATCCCATTATTTGGGGTCGGCTACACGAATCCTATTCTGCCAAAGATTTCTATCAAATGCTATGTTCCTATTTAAACCCAAGAAGCCAATGCCCTTCCTAATAACATTGCGCCATCTCATTTTTGTCCTACCTTGAGCTCTTATACTAACATCCACTAAGATTTAGTCACATCTTTTAACCGGCGCCGAGTTAGGGCGACGGTGCACATATCCAAACCACCTGAGTATATTTTCTCTCATTTTACTATCAACTGGAGCTATCCTCAAGTCCTGATGGAAGTGCTCATTTTTAATCTTATCTTTCTTAGTCTTACCACACATCCTTCTTAGCATCCTCATCTCTGCTATATATATATGATTACATATATATAAATGTGTAAATTTATATGTATAATTACATATATGATAAACATATATGTAAATATAGAATCCATATTTTCCTGACTTTTTTGTTATTTTTCCTGAATTTTTTAAAAATTTTTTTAATCTGGCTGATCCAGGATTGGCCAGAGGATCAGGCCAATCCCTGGGCATATCTGATTCTTTTTTCTTTGTTTTGCATTTGAGATAATACTAGTATGTAACATATGCAGTTTTTAGTATGCTTTTGAAGGGCCATATATCACATATCAAAGGAATCTTGTCTATAGACTCTTAAATCCTAGTTTGATAACCGGATAGAGGGAGGTCACTGGCAGTCATCGGGTTTAATAAACAAAATCATGGTTTGAGAAGACAGGCTAACTGGGACTTATCTTTGATAAAGCCAGGTAAAGGGACATAACCCTCCCCACCCTCTCAACCGTGATAAAGTTATCAGCTCTGATAATTTTATCCTACCAATAGGCTTGCAGATAGGCTATCCGGTTAGCAAGCAGGCCCCAAGGATATGTTTACATCAGTCTGCGTCTGCTGCATCTAGAGTCATAGATATCCTCCAGGTACAAAGTAATCTCTTTCAACTTAATAATAGCATCTTCAAGTCATGCATGAACTGGTATTCATGATCCTGCTTCTTTTACTGCTGGCTCTTTAGTTACTGACATGTGTTGCTTGTTTATTTGTTCACTTAATACTTTCATCTTCCCCTTGTTTTTGCTAAGCAAGTCCCTTCACAGGTGTGCCAACATTAACTGGGCTAAGCGAACAAAGTGCAACATCTGTAACACCAATAAACCAGGTCACAACGAGGGTGGTGTGAGGTAATGCAATAATCTGTTGAGTGTTCATTCTTTTCCTGACAAATATGATACTCACGCGAAGGTTCCATCTACAATGCCAATTGTCCTGATCATTGGTCATCGTTATTTCTAGCAGAAAGTGGATAAGGATCACTTAAATTTTGTGCATGGTTCTGTCTACAGTGTCAATTGTCCTGATTATTGGTCATTGTTATTCTAGAAGATAGTGGTTGATGGTCTTTTATATTTTTTCAGACAAGGGGGTTTTGGGTGATTGGATCAGGGACTGTTTGCTTGTGTACCCAAGTTCCAGAGGAAAGGCTACTGATATTTAAGTGAATTTTATATGCTTCACATCCTCTTTCCTTGTTTTTAATTTCTTGTCACAATGGCATGGAATAAAGCTCTTCAGGGTTTGAATGTTTGCTAACTGACAGCTTGTCCTTGTGCTATTGAACTGTCCTTGGAGTCTTGTTGACACGTCCTTTGTGGATATTAGTATATTTAACGATTTGTGTAAGGAGTACCATAAGAAAGAAACAATTTTTTTTTGAATTTCACAATGTGTAAGGTCACTATTAAAAGCTTAAGATGATGTGGTTTATATGAAAATTATAATTGTAGTCCTTAAAGCAGCTCTCGCTGAATTACACTTTTCTCATGATGCACAAAATCCTTACAATTTGACCATCTCCCCTTCATTTGACTTACACTAATCCCATGACGCACAATCTCCACACAACTCATCGACCATCTCTCTCATTGCATTACACTTCTCCCATGTGGATCAAGGCCTACACCTTAATGATCACATCTGCTTTCCATTGCTTGCTTTCTGCTTGTTTTAGTTGTGCACTCCTGGACAATCCTATTGGACATCTTGTTAAGTGACTTATGTCTGGCCTCACCTGTTTCAAATACCAAGATTATCAAACTCATCATCCTCCCCTCATCCGCTTCCTCCTAGTCTCTTCTTGGCTGCATTCATCTCTTCTACCTCTCATCTTCATGTACAAAAGCTCAATTGATGCCCACTCCCTCTTATCCCTCTGATTTCCTTCCCTTCTGTCCTTAATTCTGGCCTGGGCTTTAATGACTGAATCATGACCGTGGCACAACCCAAACAATTGCTATATGGAGGTGGAGGGGTGTTTTGGGACACAAGGGTGATTGGGAGATTTCACAAACCGATTTGTATATTTCTTTAAATTATGAAATGTGTGTTAGACAAAATATTCTGCATGTTTATGGAATTCACTGTATATTAAAGAGCTTTCTAAATGCAAAAACTGAGGGGTAGTTCATATATACCTTTTCTGCTAGGCAGTTTTCAACAAAAAATTAACATCTAGACTTTTTGTGCAAGTCTAGAAAAGAGAGAACTATGCAGGCAGTTTTGTGATAAATGTTCATAGTCTTGGTCTTCTCCATGTATCTGAATGGAACAGTTCATTCATGGATGCCTTGCTGAGTTGTCTTTTGTTTATCTATGGTCATAGACATAGGAAGAAATGAAGAAAAGGGCGATCCAGTAGTTTTGACCGTCACATATGAACTGCCTAGGACAAAAGAAATAGAAAGACCATAATGGTTTTGAGACACAACATTGATTTTATTTATATTATTTTTGGCATGAACCATGGTTCTGGCATTGACTTCTTAACTTACAAATGGGTATATGTATTTCAAATTTTCAACATTGAAATTGTTCCACTGATAGTGGTAACTGTGAGTTTCACTGAATCAGTGTTGCCTTAGTTTAACATTGAATTGTTCTTACTTACAAATTGAAGTACTTCCCTTGTAACATTTAGAATTATTAAAAAAACATTTTAGAATTGACACGTTTGTATTAACAATGCTTGTGATATCATTGCTTATTCCTTTTCGTGCCTTAGTTTCAATAATTTTGAGTTCCAATAACTCATTTTGTGATGCCTTACCTTCTGTGCCTGTGTGTATTCCATTAGAGGGGGACGTGGGGGAGGCTATAAAGAGCTGGATGAAGAGGAAATAGAGGAAACAAGAAGACGTCGGCGGGAAGCAGAAGAAGTAAGTAGGCAAATAGTAATTGTATAGAAGGTAGATAATGCTTTTTTTTGTCTTTTTTATATGTATTTTTTCATTTCAGGACGATGGGAGATGTATAGATTTGGCAACCTCAAGAAGAAATTTCGTGCTAAAATGCAGCAGATTGATAATGGATCAACACTTCCAGGTTCTGGACGTGCTGGATGGGAGGTTGAGTTAGGTATGATAGCCATTTATCACATCATCTAAATTCAAGTTTGTGATTGTGTGAATACTCCTGGGGGCTCCTTTCTAGTTTGTCGACATGTTGACATGGCATGTCTTGATGCACATTGACATCTCTCTCAAAGGGCCGCTAGTAATGATAGCCTGTGTGTGGATAGTTTAATCCAACCTTATCCGGGTTAGAAGCCACTATGTCCTTGCCTATCCCAGTTTGGTAGCAGCCTGCACTTGGGTATCTGGGTTAGCACCATCTCATCCCCATTCCTGTGGTAGCCTTTTTTGGATAAGCAATTGGATGAAAGAAAGCGCTGTGTGGGGGGGGGGGGTAACAATAGGTTACCTTATCCACTGGTCGAAATATGATTATGCATTATCTGGCTGGATAAGGGCTTATCCGATGCATTACCCAGTTACCATAGTGCCCAAAGAGTTTCCCACCTTTTGCCTAGTTTCATATTCCATTGCCAAGTCTAGGGGAGAGAATTGGAAGGAACAGTGTCACTGGGAGGATGGAAAATGGCACAAGACTAGTCACCAAAGTACCATCAGAAATATTCTCCGTATACAATGTTTAATTTAAATCCCTGAAATAGGAATGTATTAGATCCTCCAATGATAAATTCTACATTCTTTGTAAGCATTGCATAGCAGACTATAGACCTATGTCATGGCTGTTCGACTTCAAAACTAATATGTTGCCATATTTATATCATCTTATTTTTTATGCATTCTGTGATTATTTGTTTCGTATTTAATAATGAGCATGTATAATTGTACATATATACAAAACAGGATATTATATTCTTCCAGTGTTCTTATGTCCTATCTTTTTTAAAATTTGCCGTATCTGACATGTCTCTGGATTGTAGGCTCAATTTGAAATTCTTGTGTTCATAGTCATACAATTGTCTGCTTAGTTCTTCATCAAAACAAACGATGGGCAGTAGTGAATTTGTAACTTATGGTCCCCCGTACTCAATCATTGCCCCTTGGGTTTCTTATATTTGCATTCTCTTATATCATTGTTAGATGGTTAAATGACCGAGTTCATTGCAGTCTCTTTACAAATACTTCTTTGCAATTTTGCAATTTTCTTATTGTAGCATTGATGGATGATAAAAAGATCAGGTTTTTTGTTATATGTTTAGGAATATTTGTCCCAACCTAATTTTGCTCACAGATTGCTTGTGAAAAATCATCTTGCTCGTGGTCCACTCCCGCATTCCTTTTAAGTCTCTGTTTTGTCTTGCGAATTTGGTTGCTGTGGCCAGGGAGGGATTCAAAGGAGAGAGGCAAAGAGAGAGTAAGAGACCATAGCAGCAGAGAGAGCAGCAAGAGTCGTGATAGAGATGGTCATTCACACGAGAGGGAACGACGGAGAAGTCGAAGCCGAGAAAGGGACAGGGATTACGAGAAGGAAAGATCCAGAGACAAGGATAGGGACAGAGACAGAGAACGGGTTCAAGATTATGAGAGAGGGAGGGAATACCGAAGGGATCGTGACCGCCACCGGGACTGGTGAATCATCTCGACGATGTGCTTTCTCTTGCCCATTGTTTTTTTGCGGCTCTCCTTAGGCATTGGTCATGCTAAGGTGTTGGCTTCTCTTTATTCTGTTTTTGGACCAGAATTGTGTGCCCTAGTAGGAGTCTGAGAGATGCTATTCTTATATATGCTTATTAGTTATATTCCCGTGCTTGCCATGTCTTTTGAATTCAGATCATCTCATTTTAAAACCACAGAAAAAAATTATCAGCAGCAAATGAGGAGCTTTCTGATGTGCATGGTCAATGGTGGTTGCTAAATTTGGTGCCTTCTTGGGCACATTTCTCTTATGTCAGTGACCCAAGGACTTTGACATGAAGGCGGAGGAATAGCCTCGAGGAGGGAGCATTCCTGATGAGGGACTTGAGGTGTTCTTGTGTTTAATTTGGCTAAGAGGAGATGCAGTAGCCCAGCATTTGCTGTTCATGCACCAGTCAAAGAATGACTTCGTCTGCAGGGCGCTTTGCAGCTATCAAGTATTAAGGGATGTCATATTTGAGATCAATTTAATTGATGTCTGAAGTTGAAGGTTTTGCATTTCACTTGTGGTAAACTTATAAAACTTCACTCATTTTGCCATGAATTTTGACAAGATTTAACATGCATATTTGATGTGTGAAATCCATGATTTTGATAATCTTTTTGTCGACTATGATGAATATTTTGGCATAAATTAGATTTCAGTATCCTCAAGAAATTTCTATATCCATAAAGAAATGTTTAGTGCCTTCCAAGGAGAGTAATAGAAGTTACGTGGATTATTTGACAAGTAATTTTATTAGTTAAAAATTTGACTAGATTTATGTCTCTCTTTCAACCAATAAAATTATTTGTCAAGTAATTCACATCATATTTATGCTCTCCTTGTAGGGCATTAAGCATCTCTCATATCCATAAGAGCAGTAAACATCTCCGGAAGAAGTTCAATTATATGGAATCTTGCGGAGCGTTAGATGTTTGAGAAAAGATAGCCACCTATACATCTTATTTGTTTCCCGTCTCGTTGTGTTTATGGTGGACATATTATTTGTTTGAAAGTGGATAGAAGTTTTCCTACAAAAATGTTAATCCTCCAATTGAAGAAAATCATTGCTACATACAATAATAATCATTGCTGCATACATATTTGGCATAATGTATAAAGCAACCGTGATCAAAACATTGTGAATGTTGACATGGATGACTGGCTTTTCTCTTCTACATTTTTTTTTCTCCATCCTCTACCATTAAAATAGAGAAGAAGAAAAAGTAAATCACGCACGATCATAATAAATTACACGGTTTTGTGAAGGATATGGTACATTGAGTTTCACAACAAATTGTATGGTATAGGAAATTGTTCATCTTATTTTCTAAGATTCTAAGGTGACACGTTATTATAATTGGATAATAATACCCTAAACTTTTTGCAAAGAAACTTATACATGAAATATTACATGATAATCATGCTCCACTCTTCTCTAGCATTGCGATTTTTTTGACCAAAAGAAAGCACTTGGAAATAGTTGTAATATAGTATACACCTCTTCAATAAAAGAAAATTTTAAAAATCATTCGACGTAAGAACACTCTAGTAGAGTTCATTCTACCAATGGTGGTGGGCCACGCCACTATGTGAGGGTGGATAACACACAGATATCCACCCTAAACAGGTAATAAGTTACTCTTTTTTAACAAAGAGGTATTTTCCTGCTTCATCAGATACACTTCTATGAATTTGTACGAAAGAAAGTTTAGTACAAAATGGACACTACTTTGTCTTGAAGGTCATTGGATGAGCTATCCGGAAGCATAAAACACTCATGAACTTTTGCAATAACTCATATTTTTAAAATGTGATTAAATGAAAATTTTGTCACAAAACAAATAAAATAAATCACCAAATTAAGAATCCAAAAGGGTGATATGGACTACATAAGATAGGATACACATGAAATATAATGGGGGTTTAAAGTTTGTTATCGCATGTGGAGACTCTACAAGTCATCGAGGATAAAGGTATAATGGGTCTAATAGAGGTTATTGGGCCAATGGAAGGCCTAAATGATGATTAATGTTGGAAATTTGTAATACAGATATACCATTAGTATTATGAGTCTATTAAGCCTAAATAAGGTAACTTGGCCACAAAATGAGCATAAATGTAAGCACAACTGTGGAGCATGAATTTGCTCCCTTGTGCCATCCCACTAAAGATTGGAAAGAGAGTTAATAGCTATTATTTGCAATCCCAATTAGAATAGGAATCTACTAGGGCTGTAAACGGGTTGGTTTCGGAACCGGAAACACAGATTCTGATTCCGATTCCGATAAGAATGGTTAGTTCAATTCCGTTCTAATTCCGATAACATTACCGGAACCGAAATTCCGATAAGTAAGTGTTTACCATAATTTTACTTTAGTTTATGATAATTTATCGGAATAACCGTACCGATACCGATTCCAATTATTTTTCAATTCCGATTTCGATTCTGATAACTTATCGGAATATCTGATACCGATTCCGATAAGCTATCGGTATCATATTCGATTTCGAAACCAATAATTTTATCAGAATAGGAATATCGAATATCGGTTCCGTTTTACACCCCTAAATCCTACCCTTAAAAATAGTATTTGGCAACCTGTTTTTTCAAACCCTACTATCATAAATACATCATATGAGCTCTCTTGGCTGCCCCCAACCTTGTCTGAGGAGTCTCAGATGTGGGAGGGTCAGCTAGGAGCAGGAGGAGGTGAGGAACGGGGTGGATCTTGGCGTTCTTCGTTGAGTTTTACTCATTCTTCGTCATCCTTGCAAGAACGTCAATAAAGTAGGTTTTCTCGAGTTAAACACGAATTAACCATGTCCATAGGTTGTTCTTCACATCTTGAATATAATGGGATGTTTTCCGCAATTTATATCAAGTCCGTAAATCGTATTTTATGCCTCAGACATTGTGTTTTCCGTTCTTGCTAACCTTGGATTAAACTACCATATCTCCTAACTCCTTTTACTACAGGTCGTGAAACTTTTACTGTACATTCATCTACATGTCTAGAATGTTTTCCATATATTTTCTCCAATTTTTATGCCCTAGTTTGCATGTATTAAGTGTTTTATGATCATACTGTAATTTAGGGTTTCCCATTCATAAACCGCAATTTCCCGCATACATGAGTTAAATTATTTCAATAAAATGTGTAGGGACCTTCTTAGGACCTATTTAGATCAAATTCATGTTGAGAATTTTGGCTAAAAATGATTAAATCATGTTTTTGAAGCATTTGAACAAAATTGTGATTTACGATTGATTTTTCGTTATGAGCAAGATTTGTGTCTAGATCAATGGATGCCAACAGAATTGGCACCTTCTCAACTGCACACCATTCAAAGTGGAGACCACTTAAGTGGACGCCAATTTCAAGTCTTACTTTTTTTATCTTATTTAGCTTTTTGTTCCTACATGAATCTGCATCTAGAAAGTCAAACAATATTTAATTGACGCCCTACTAATTGGACGCCAATTCCAGTATATATATAATATATATATTATATATATATATATATATTAATGCCTGGTACTGGTCGAATGGCTCAGTAATAGCTTTATTTCATTTCAATAAAGAATAGATTTCCTATTACATTCTAATGATAGGCATTCCCAGCTTATCTAGCTTTACAAAATCTCGGGCTTGCCAAGGTAAAGATTTCCAATCAAAGAAAAATAACTAGAACAATATGATCATGTAAAATTTGTTAAAGCATTTGCTGCCTGATTTCACTCTATAAATATGAGTGATAGTAGCGGTGCTGGCCATAAGAGGTTTGATCTCTCGCATGTTGTCAATCAGCTTCCATGGGCATTTGACTTTATTTTGAATTATGTCAACCATTATTTTGGAATCACTTCCAATAATATATTGAATGGCATTGGCAAGTGCTTGGTGTACCTCAGTGCATCAAGGACCCTAACCTCTGCTTGTAAGCTAGTGCTTAAGTCATAATAATGTGACAAGGCAAATAGAATATCTCCTTTATAATCTCTAATAATTCCCCCACCTCCAGCACAACTAGGGGTTCAATGGGTTGGGTTAATTTGAAGCCCAATGGGTAGTCCACTCCAGACTCAATTTGGGTTAAAATATGATGGCCCAGGATATCTTTTGAAGCCATTTGTCAAACTCATCACTTGATGAGTTGGACTCAGGTTAGCCCATTGGGCTAAGAGATATCAATAACAACCATACCTATCAAAACCACCATACCTACACATGCATTAAATACATGTTTAAATAAAGAAACCGGTTTCACAACACAACAGTTCCCTTTAAATTAAAACATGCTTAAATAAATAGTGAATCTATCTACATATTAGCTTGATGGGCTGAAACGGGTCCCAATGGGCTACCATGGGTTTGTTTTACTTTGATTCATTAAATTTGGGTTGGACTTGGGTTGGGTTATTTTAGTGTTGGCTAAAACTAGGTTTAAATTGGGCCAGCCCAGTCCCCCCATTAACACCCCTAAGCACAACCATCATACTTCATAGAACCATCAGTGTTTAGTTTTAACTAATTCATCCTTGGTGCAGTCCAATTAACTAAGGTAATTGTTGGATTATGGGGTCCAGCAACTCCCTTAGGATTCGCTGTTACTACATGCTGGCCCGGGATTGGTGTGTGTGTATTTTGCATCGGGCCTGACAACCCATCCCGCCGCAGGGACTAATAGTCCTGTGCGAAGCCCCTCATGTTCGCCCGCCGCTTAGTGTGGGGTTCTGCGTTGCCATAAAGGAAATACGGTCCGCCTTCACTACCAGCTCGAGCTTTTGGTGCAACGGTAGGGGCTTGATCCTAAACCTGGTATCAGAGCGAGGTTGCGGGTTCGAATCCCCCGGGTGTCGCTGGGGGGGGGGAGTTTGTTGGATTATGGGGTCCAGCAACTCCCTTAGGGATTCGTTGTTACTACATGCTGGCCTGGATCGGTGTGTGTAGTTGCATCGAGTTTGACAACCCATCCCGCTGCAGGGACTAACCGCCCTGTGCGATGCCCCTCATGTCCGCCCGCCGCTTAGTGTGGGGTTCTGTGTTGCCATAAAGGAATACGGTCCGCCTTCACTACCAGCTCGAGCTTTTGGTGCAACGGTAGGGGCTTGATCCTAAACCTTAAGTTGAGTATTGAGTATTGATCCTAAAATATTTTTAATAATATTTACTTTGAGGGCAATAGGTTGAGTATT
>JACBKR010000565.1:0-70574 GCA_014218235.1 Colocasia esculenta
AGAAAATTGATTTCTTTATTAAGTATTTGATTTTAATTTTTTTAAATGATATACAAGATCATCCGTCGCGAGATGTTGGACGAGACGACGACCAGGATGACACATATTCGGAGGATTTGTGATTTTATTTTAGTTGTGTGCATGTTGTCATTTTATTATGGATGTATGATTAGTTTGTGTGTTTGTATGTGATGAACTTGAGGTTCGTGGAGATTGTGATTTGTGTAGTTGATTTATCGTGGTTTTATGATATTGTTATTTATCAGGTGATTTATAGTCGTTTTTGTGAATTTATAAAAAAAAATATTGTAAAATTAGTGACCGAATAGCGACGGATAGATTTCCGTCGCGTATGGGCCGCTGACTTTGGTCGCTCCACACATAGCGACGGAACCTGTTGGGTCGCTAGTTCGGTCGCTACACTAGAGACCGATATAGCGACCAATATAATCGGTCGCTGTCAGCAACCGAAACAGCGACCAATTATCGGTTGCTGTGAGCGACCGTCCTGCGACCACGGCAGGCGGTCTCTATTCGCGACCGAACGTGCGACCGACCTGTTTTGGTCACTATCAGAGACGGATTCGGCGATCGATATCTATCGGTCGCTGTATAGCGACTATTATATAGCGACCGAAATGTTCGGTCGCAAATCGGTGTCTGTTCGATCGCAGTTACTTCTAGCGACCGAACAGAGACAGAATAGAGACCGAAATCGTCGGTCGCTATTTGTGCTTTTTCTTGTAGTGTGTATATCTCTTAAAACCCTCTTTTCCCTTCTCCTCCACGTTCTCTCTCTTCTATCCCACTCTCTATCTAGATTCTATATGATTAAATGTTGACTAGTGATTTTAAATAATTATGCCTGATGTGATTAAATTTATTTTATTCTCAGCTAATATCCCCAAAAATAAATTTTGAGATTGTGTTGTGAACTTTTATAAATATTCTAAATTTAAATATTTGAATATATTGTGTTGTGAACTTCTTTAAAGGTTGTAAGTTTAAATACACGTGTACATTATGTTGTAAAATTTTTTAAATATTGAGTATGACGATCTTCTCCCAAGATATAATTACCACCACGAGATTAACAATCACACTTATGTTAATCTCGTAAACAATATTATGTCTAATGCTTAATCCTCTTGTATAGAAAAGGGAAAGAAGGTAAGATTAGGTGAGCATGCACCGAACACTGGAGAAGACGACCGTGCGTACGAACATAAGCGCAGGCGGCGACTTCATCGGTGAAGAGTGTGGTTGGGGAGAACACAGTCGTCGGAAGGTAATGAGAGAGGGCACGAAGACACGACAAGCAATTCCTCTTAGAAGAGTCGAAAAGATGCTTTCGTCTCTGGTAAACTGTGATTAGGGAGTCCTAATCACCATATGAAACATCACATGTTCGCGCAAACTTAGACAATAGACCAATTCAGTGAACGACTCAAAAAAAATCTAACCTCTCCAAGAAAGGGTAAAACATCAAAAAGAAGAAGTAAAAAAATGTCAAAGTAAGTCGGGACCATGTCATCACACGTGCACCCACTCAATCTGACATGACGACGTACGTGTGTGATATAATCGAACATAATTATATCATTGTCTATACGATATAATCTCATAAACTTTGAAGTTATAAAATCTTCATTATTTTTAAAGATATCTTATGTGAGATTAAAGACCCCACCATAAAAGGATAAAATTTACACATCTTTTTATATATTTTATATTTTATCAACTCTTAATTTTTTTCTTATTATTATTGCGTTGTCCCCCTCACAACCTCCTTTTTTTACCCAACAGGGGGCGTCTTATAACAAGGTGTCTTGCTTCGTGAGGTCGTCTGGGAGAAGAAGGCTGGCCGTGCGCGTCGCACATATATAATTTGCAGGGGGAAGCGTGAGGACGCCTTCAGCGAACTGTGCACGGGACAGCGGCGCCGTGCTGGGCATGGCTACACGCGGGAGCGCCGCGTGGAGGACGTGGGATGCAGTTGTTGATTGCACCGACTGGTCCACCGCCTTCACGAATGCTTGTATTTTGTTTGACGGTTGGTGGGGACCGAGGGATGGCCGCCGACGTCTTAACACATGACGATGTCCATGGTGACGTCATTATGCCAGTCAGAAAATATATATTTTTTAAAATATGTGATTATCAGAATTGCCTCAATCCCACTCATCCACCGCTCAACGATAACATATTTATTTGAATTTTCACGATATATCATAGTTAAAATAATATTTTTGGTATGCTAACCGTAATATGTTCTAACGATAATATATCTTAGTGCTATAATACTACGATGCCCACTCGTGTCATTTGACGATGGATATCCAATCAGGGTCATAATTTTGACATAAGTTCAGATGTTTACATAGTTTTTAATTGTGAAAAATCTTTGATAACGATAATACTTGATTTTGGAAAGGCAGCTTTCCGAATGAGTCATCGTGAGGATGCGCACAAGTGAATTAGACAGACCCACTCCATAAATATAGGCGTACGTGCTGAGGATAGCACGTGAGCAGAGTCGTGGAGATATCTCGTCAGAGGAGTTGCTCTTTACTCCGTCCACCTATGTTCACGGATCGGATAGAGGGAGGTAATTGGCAAAGGTAGCCTAAACGTCTATCTTCGCTTGAAATCTTAATAGGGTGTTTGAGAGTAATTAAAAAAATTATCTAAAAAATGATGTTGAATTATTTTTAATTTTAAATTAAAATTATAAAAATGTGATATCATCAATTTGATAAAAATAATAAAAATTTTAAAATTTATATTGATATATTGGGACAGGAGGGGGAGCCGACGGGGCGGGGTGGGGTGGGGCAGAGGGAGGGCGCACGGGGGCGGGGCAAGGGGAGCCGTCGGGACGGGGGAGGGGGGGGGCGTAGGGCGGCAGGGGATGGGCGAGGGAGGGGAGGGCGCTGGGTGGGGGATGGGGGTGTGGGGGGGGGTTTCACAGGGGTGCAGGGTGGAGGGGATGGGGGGGGGGGTGACGCAGGGGGGGGGGGAGGTGATGGGGGTGTGTGGGGGGGGGGTTCACAAGGGGATCGGGGTGGAGAGGGGATGGGGTTGGTGCAGGGGGGCAGGGTGCTCTGTGGGGGGGGGGGGGGGGTGCTGGGTGGAGGGGATGGGGGTGTGGGGCGGGGGGGGGGGGGGGGGTCACAGGTGATGGGGGGAGAGGGGGCACAATTAGGAGAAATGAGAGCAGTGTTGTATTTTTTTTAAAAAAAATGGTCCACACTTATTTTTATTTTAAGAGAGATTTACATAGAATAATTTTTTTTCTTTAAAATAAAAATTACTTACCAAACACCATTATTTATTTTCCTCTTTATTTTTAAATTTAAGAAAAAAAATTGATAAAAAATTGTAACCGAACATCTTATAAATAACATCTATCTTAGATTACTAAAACAGAGTTCTCTATCGCCGCCTGGCGAGCAGGGAACCTGTTATAATTTTTTATTTTTTTCAAAATTTGGCGGTGAGGGTATTCTGTTGTTTTTTATTTTTTATTTTTAAATTTTAAATTTGAAATGGGGGCGGCTTGCAGGCAAGCCGCCCACCCTGCATGCGGGGGCGGCTTGCCAGCGGGCGGCCGCGCCTCTTTTTTTATTAAAGTTTTTTTATTCTTAATTTTTTTAATTTTCTTTTGAAATTTTTTAAAAAAATTTATTTTATATTCATACCCATGCAATGCATGGGAACAGAACTAGTTTTAATATATAGTCTGGTTAAGGGTGGGTAATTTTGGTTAATTTTTTAGTTAAGTCCAAACTAGTTTTAAAAAGGGTGTATAAGCTAACTTGATTTAACTAGGCTACCCATGCAGATGGGTTAAGATGAATTAGGGTGAGTACGTAAGATCCACATTATTAAATGTGGGGTTTTTGTTTTAAAAAGATACAAACAAACAAAAATACAAGTTGTTCGAGATAGTTGATGGAATATTAACCTGGCTAGTTTAAAATGGGTAATCTAATTTGGTTAGTTTTTAGGTTAATCTTTTTCAAAATAAAATAGGTTATTTTTTAGGCTAAATAATACCCGGTTAATTTATCCATAATTAACCAAACCAATTATCAAACTAGGCTAAAGAATTCACCCAGAACCAATTATTTGATCTATATGGATTTAGGACACCAAATCTACTTGATTAAAAACCATTTTATCTACTTTATTTCTATCAATGAAAAAGAAAATGATTAATTTCCTATTTAATTATCTGAAGATGTTGTCCGCACAAGACGACCAAGTTCCGCGTCAACCAGGATAGAAACTCACGTGGAGTCCCCCTGGACTCGTACTCACGTCCTTCTCGGCCGCCGAGAAAACAGGGAGAAGGAACAAGGCGGGGGTTGTAAACGAGTCAATATTTTCGATTTAGAGTTCGTTTCCGTAAAAGTCTCATTTATTAGGTTAACGAATGAATTTAAATAAAAAATAAATTTGATTCATAAATAAGATAAATTTGAACAAAGATATATTTGACTCGATTAACTTCTCGAACAATTTGTTAAAATATTCAATAACATATTTGTTAAGATATTCAATAAATTATTCGTTGATATATTCGAATTAATACTCATTAATATACTCAATTTTCTCATAATAAATATGAGGATATAAATATATTTAGTAATTTTTATAAAATTATTATTAAAATATAAAATACTTATGAGAATTTACAAGTAAAAAATTAAATACTAGGGTGTTTATACATAGATCATGTAAGTAAGAAAGCATACATAAAATTTGATTTTAACTAAATCATATAAATAAGGATATGAACACAAAACTCAAATTTTCAAGACTGTGCGCCATTCATCTTCTTCCTCCTATCTCATGCAAGTGCGCCCTTCGACAGCCCAGACCATAGCTCGGCGTGGTCGTGGTGAGCCATGGTTGGTCATCAGAGTCACCGACGACCACTGCGGACCCCTCGCTATTGTTGGACGAAAATCCTCGTGACTGTTGTGCACCTATGCCTCCTCCCATTGTGCGAAAGCCTGTAGAAGGGGCCCCTGAGTTGCAGCACGGTGGGTAGTGCAAACGTCAGCTGATGCCCTCACGGTCGTTCCATCCGTGCTGGACATCATCTGCGGCGTTGGCGGTGACGTTCTTGAGCTTCCCCACCTCTTGCACCTGCCACCCACCACACCCCACCCCTTTCACCCACCGTGGCCCACGCATTGGTGTATCTTGTATCTCATAGGCACTTCCGGCTATGCCAGACACCATCCGTGGTGGTGATCTCAGGCCTCCCCACCTCCTGCACCCACCGCCCCATCCCCTGCACTTGCAACGACCCGCACATTGTTGTATCTTGTATCTCATAGTCCCATATCAGACATGAGAGTTTCCAAACTTAATCCTTATAAAAAAATATTCAAACCGAGTTGAGCAGAGTGCTACTTAGCTCGGTGCTACTCAACTCGGTTCGAATCGTTTACACTCCTAGTAGGAAGTTATCAAGTACCGATCTCCCACACATACATTGTATCTGAGATGGACACACTTTTGAGTATCCGTCTGCACCCTATAACCTGAACTCAAGGAGAGACAAGAGTGAGATGCGACCTACATCATTCGACAACTGATAGGACAATCAAGACTACATGTCACCCAAATGCACCTCCTAGGTTAGCATGCTTCCTCAAGGGAATGAAACATTTATTTGTAGACATTGATCACCACCATTTGAGAGTCAATAATCAACTTTCTTGTGTCTGCCAAGGAATCCCTTTTAAGCATAGCAAATGGGTACTAGCTAGTATGTGCACCTACAAATACAAACATACACGTGCACGCGCGCGCATATATGTATATATGGATGGGGTAAAATCGATCTGGCTAACAAGATCTGTCCACTTAGACCACCAAAAAGAAGTATAGTCCCAAGTTAGAAAAATTAAAGTGGGATGCCTGGGTTTATAAGCAAGAAAGGCCCCACTGCAACTCCTTGGTTCTAGAGGAGGGCAAAGTTCCTATTACCAGCTGCACGACACATACTCTCAATGATAGAAAATGACTTCCCTTCCTACCCAACGCATAGAACCTTGCTCGTGCCATAACAACAATGCACACTGACTCGTCGGCCCGCACCGGAGACCACCCACGACTATTCCCCATGGCTTGGCTGCACAGTCGAGAAGGAGGTGGCACATCAGTAGAACCCTTGACACATGTTTAAAAGAGACTAGTCAGGAACACAAGGGGCTTCTGAGTTCATGTTTAAAAGATATGTTCGCATGACTAAATTTGTGTAACTGTTAAATAAGTTCCCTTCAATTAACAAGTGCAAAACACACTAATATCCACACGGAACTAAAGAGCAATGAAGGATTTCTTTTTTTCTTCGCACTTACTCTTAACAGTGTACACCAATTAAGGTGACAGGAAGACTACAACTGAGAACTTTTACTTGGATTAATATTTAAGAGGACAGCAGAACATGCCTCGATATCACGGGATCCCCGACAAATGTTCTCTAGGGGGAAAAAAGAGAGAGGATAGTTTTATCCCGTACAAATAACCATTCAAGAGGACAAAGATGATCGGCAGCAAAATCAGGGGGACTATTGCTCATGAAGATTCCTCAAAACTACAGATAAGACATGGTTAGATATTTGCACATGAACATAGTAAGGAAAGCTTCCTTGGGCACCCTGCATGACTTTCAATTGCCAACATCCGTTTTCCACCAAACATATAATAATGAATGCTGTATCTTCATAAATTAATGAAGTTGATATGAGCACATTCTTGTGGTCTGTCTCAATTCTGTATGCAAGCGTGACTCCATAGTTCCAGTCTCCGGACTAGTTTTGTAATCATGATTTGAGGATGAAAGATAAAAAGATCTCATCAGGATCACTTAAATCTGGAATCTGGTCCGGGAGAGATCCAATGAGATGGCAAGTTAACATGCTCTATCATGGGAAAGGCAATCATACATCATCACTCCATGACAAATGTGTGCATTCTGCTGCTGGAAGAAGTTTGCTCCCTGCAGCCATGTTTCTGCAAATAATTGAAGTTTCCCAATCCCTAAACTGCGCTGAATTCTCCCTAGAAAAGCCATTACCTTTTGTGGCCTTCATAGGAACACAGAAGCTATCCACCTAGACTTGTGTCCTCTAGTTATATATGCTGGCATTTCCTTTCGCTAGTAGGAACCTCTCGATGCAAGTGGTGAAACACAACAGTTAAACCAGCAGTTACATGCACTGGGATTCTCTAGATGCCAGTGGATACATGGTCAAATATGGGAGTATAATACAATGTGCTCCAATGTCTGTAGAATACACCCCTCAAATAATGTCAAATCATTGGAAAACCTACTTCTATGGAGTCGAGCTCGAGCAATAAGTACCACACGAAGTGTGGATCAATTACAACCAAATAAAAGAGTCAAACAAACCCAATTTGGATCTTTGCAGCAGATCGCACCAGCGCAAATCAAAAAACAAATTTTCCCGAAAGATCGTAACACTTTCGAAATTAAGAAAAGAAGAGTACTTGTATCGTCGAGACCCAGTAGTTTCATCTGAACAGCATCAACAATGGTAGAACATCTACCACACACTCTACCCCCAGCGACAGGCCAGCAGCCGTCAGGCCTGCCACAGCCAGAATCCGCCGTGCCCCCATCAGCGGCGGAGCGCCGGAGCTCCTCAGCCGGATGCCCTTTTCCACCTTCTTCTTCCCCTCCCCGTCCACCTCCACGTCCGCCCCCACGCTTACCGCGTGGTGCCGGCTCTTCCACAGCATCACCTTGTACCTGTAACTCGACACCACCCGCACCCGGAACACCGCCCCCCCCTTCGCCGCCGCTACCGGCACCCACCCGGCGTCGGCCGTCTCGGCCTTGTCGGCCGTCTTGTCGTGGCCCTGGTGGAACCCCGGTATCGTCACCGTCGGCCCCGACTGGTTCCCGTAGAAGAGGGAGAGAGTGAGGGGGTCGTGGAGGATGCCCATCTGCTTGTTCTTGTTCTCGACCTCTAGGGTGAAGCTGAGGTTGGAGTTGGCACCCGCGCCGGCGCTATTGACGATGCGAGGGACCCGGAACTCGACGAGGAAGTAGCGGGGTGCGTGGGGGCGGTAGATCAGCCAGAGGAAGACGGCGGCGAGGCCCAAGGTGAAGAGGAAGCTCGTGCACCAGCGGCAGCAGCCCTGGGGCTCCGACATACCTCTCCGACAGATAGGGGAACGGGAGTGCACTCCGCCAAGGAGGTAGCTTGGGAGTCCTCTATTCCCCTGCTCGGCGCAATTACGGAGGAGGAAGGCTCCTGTTGGCCATTGGAGGCGGGGAGGCGAGAGAGGGGTTGGTGGGTCTCGTCACAGAGGTGACGCCATGTCCCCTGCTCTCTCTAGCAGGAGGAACGAGAGGGAACTCGTACGTCGGAGGGGGCGAAGGGAGGCAGCCACCCGTCGGCAACGAATATTTCTTCGTTGTTTCCTTTTTCTGGTGGCGGCGGTGGCTTCCGTGCAGCTGCTCCAGGATTCTTATTCCAGTCTTGTTGCTGGAAAAAGGAAAGAGCAAATTCTTTGCTTACTTATATGGGGAGCAAACAATTAGTCAGCTAATGATATGCTCCTAAAATATGAAAAATTAATAAATTATTTCCTTATAGTTAGCATATCATCGGAATGGGAGAAATACTGTAAAATAAGGGGTAAAAAAAACTAAATTATTCCCCCTCAAAAAGTGAGAGAGAGAGAGAGAGAGAGAGAGTGAGAGAGTTGAGCGATTGCAGGGAGGGGGCAGCGGAGGAAAAGTCTTCTCCTCCAACATTGATGCTTCTGTATGGTTATTAGAGAGAGAGAGAGGTGGGAGGGAGGGGGCGCTGAGGTCTTTGCGCAGGGTCAGCCCAAGAGAGAGAGAGAATGGTGGGGTTGTGGCGCAGCTCGCAAGGTGTATGGAAGATTGTGTTGAACTATTTTTTTTGTTCATCTCATATTTTGGTGATAATTAAAATTTTTGACTAAATAAATACTATGTTCATGTCATATCATGTTTTGATATTCATCTAAAAACTCATGCATTTCATATGTAAGTTTGAACATTCAATGAGTGCATAATCATATACATATATAATATTTAAATGTACTATAATAGTATCACAGAAGAATGTATTTTATGAACATTATGTTTGAACAGCAGTTGTCGACAAATATTCATTGACTGTCGATGGGTACTGCAGCATATGTGTTTTCCAGAACTGCATTTCTGTATCAAGGGATGGGTTGTCGACGATGTAACCTACTTGTTGACAGCTGCTGGTTTCCTTAGATTTTTTCTAAGTCCACATCAACTCTGCTTGAATAACATCGATTCTGCCAAACATCGATTTCATCCTTCAAATATCGATTTTATCTCAGCATCGATTTCACTTGAACAACATCGATTCACTCACAACAACAATTTCATTAGAACATCGATTTCAATTCAAACATCGACTTCATCTTGAACATCGATTTCATCTTGAACATCAACTCCATACAAACATCGATTTCACTTGAACATCAACTTCCTTTCAACATCAATTACTTATATGAAAACAACGATTACATCTCAACATCGATTACATATGTTCACATCAATTACATTCCCATCAATTTCATTCTACATAGATTCTCTTTGAACATCGATTGTCTCTCACTGCGACTTCTTTACAGTCGAAGTCTATCTTCTTGTTCTCACTCTGACTTCTCAAAAGTCAAAGTATGTGATGTCCCACTCCGACTTCCTAGAAGTCGAATTCTGCTTGATCTTTACTCCGACTTCCCATGAAGTCGAAGTCATTATTTTCTTACTCCGACTTCTTCAAAGTCGAAGTTTCTCATATCAACTTCTGTATGCTTTGTATTTAAATAATCTTTATGCTTCTATTATTTACCACAAACTTAATAAGTCATTATCTTGATTACTTCGTGAATTTTTCATTATTCATATTGAAATCTCTTTTACATAAGAATATTTTCTATGAGACTTATAATTATTTTTTCTACTATCATAAAATTCAAATATCTTTTGGCAGGAAAAATATTATATATCTATCTCATTTGAAATGTCTTTTTGAGATCTACAATGTCTGTATGTTTATTGTCTTTCTCACTGTCAGAAATTGAAGGTCTATTCCTGTTTGACAAATGGACTAAAATTAAATACTTGATAAGTATAAGATGTATGGGCTATCTGTCAGAACCTACCCACCACTGTCAGAAACACCATGACTTTTAGGAAGAGTTTTTGTATTCCCCATACAACTATCTGTCTATCCTTAAATGTTCTGAACATTTCTGTCTGAACTGATTTGTACTTTATATATTTCTATCTCACCTATCTCCAAGGTATGGAGGTATCTATGCTCTATATTGTTTAAGATACGCAGCCACCCATTGAAGTTTGCTCAAGCTTTCAGTCTTGGGTATGGAACTTGCAGAACATTAATGAAGCTGTCTCTTCAGCATGAAGCTACAAAATATAGCCTGAAGATGTTGGGACTCATGGAGCTAAAGATTTGATGGACAAACCTAAGAAGACCAAAGTCTCCTCTCAACGGACACCCTTCAACGGCTAGCTTCCAACGGCCAAATTCAAACGGGTAGATTTCTGAAGCCCATATATAGAAGCTGAAGTTTACAAGAGACAATAGAGCTTTCCTAAAAATCATTCAAAGAGTGTACATCCAGTGAGAAATCTCAACTCCACATACACTCAAAAGGAAGAGAGAAAGAGCTCGAGCCAAAGAAGAAGTGTGCAAGCAACCATCTGAAGACTTCAAGTTTTCAAGCTCCTTTTCCTCTCTTCACTCTCTCTGTGCTGCATTGTACATTTGGGGAGAGTCTTTCAGCTGAGAAGTTTTGAGTTGTGTCCATTATTGTACAAACTCTCAATCTATTCTTTCTTTTCTAAGAAACATTTTTGTCCAGCTGTAGGACTGTATACAGTGAGCCTCTTCCTGTGTGAAGAGAAGACTAGTGGGGTTGCTGGTGGTTTCATTCCAGCTAAGGGACTATTCTTAACACTTCCTTAAAGGAAGAACCTAGCTGGAGTTTGTGTTAGCAAAACCGTGTTGGGGTTTGTTCTAACAGAACCACACTAGGGTTTGTACCAGGAGGTTGGCTTATTGACTTGTAATAGAAGTGGGCTGCCTTCTTGCTCGGGAAAGAGAAGAAGACCAACTGGAGTACTGGGTGTTGTATATCCTTGGGGGGATTGTACCTCAATTATTGAAATCTCAAGATTTTGCTTGGGGACTGGACGTAGGACTTCCATGTGGGAAGGGCCGAACCAGGATAAAATCTCTTGTGCATTTTGTGTGATTATTTCTGCCAAGTTTACACTTGTTCCACACACTCTACACTAAGTACTAACGACTATATTTAGTGTTGCTAATCTATTTTTCAGATATATTTCTAAAAGCGCAAGAAGTCCTATTCACCCCCCCGTCTAGGACAACCAAGTGCCATCTCGATCCCAACTTAGGTCACGTATTTTTTTTCAAAATAATTTTTTTACTTAAATATGATTTTTAAATATTCATTAGTTGATATTACTTTCAAGTAGTCCGAACATTATAAAGGATAAATTAATTAATAGTCTTTGACGGTAATATGGGAGGTCTTTAATGCAACAAGGTTTAACATATACTGTAACATAAGATAATACTTATTATAATAAGTTACAGCTCTATCAAAGACTATAAAATAAGTCAAATATTTGATAGATACTTATGAATAATTTATCATATTACAAATAATAAATGAGAGAAAAAAATATAAAAATGACTGAAATTAAAAGTATAAAATGACAAGAATTTCATATAGATTTAGTGGTTAGTGGTGATGGTGGATTTTGCCCTGATTCATACAGTAAGACCCATTTATTGATCTAAGCCTAAAAAAATGAAGGTCTAAATGACTTGATCTAAAAGGTCGAATACCTAGAGTACTGGGCTAAAAGTGCTTAAGAGCTCCACAATGTCTCCCTAAAAAAATTAGAGGGAAAATCACTCTTAAGTTCGGAACTAACTCTTGAGGAAGGCACCCTAAAGGTGACGTAGATGGCTCCTGGCGACACACCTCTGGAACGCGCAGGGGTAGGAATGTTACTTGAGGCTTGGACCTTACACTTCGCCATTGGTATAAGATCCGGGGCATAGAGCTCCAATTGAACAACCCTTAAGGTTGGGGGCTACAATTCAAGCTTGGCTCTAAGAGTCGCCCTAGTTGGTTACGAACTTGATCGAGAGAGGAATCTGAAATCTCCCGTTGATTATATGTAGCCCTCCCCCTTTCTCAACCTCCCTATTTGTACTTATTGATCTATCATAAAATTTTTATTATAATATGTATATAAGTAATTAATAAGATTATTTAAATATTATTTTATAAATAAATATATAACAAATTAATTAAGAGTCCTTATCAGATGTTTGATTTATTTTCTAGTTTCTGACAGAGCTATAACTCATTATAGTAAGTGTTATCCCCTATTACAATATATATTAAGTTCTGTTACAACAACAACCTCCCTGTTACACTCAAGGTGTGACGGTCCTCGCCGTTCAGGCCCGTTAACTCAATAACATGCCCGACACGCCTCCCGTGATCAGGTCGAAGCCTCGCAAGGGATATCATTGCACACTTGTCCGTGAAAATATAAAGAAATACATTGAACACATATAAGATACCATCTCTCACATATATTCACATGAATGTACATATTCAGTTCTGTACATAAGTCTTTAAACAAGTACAACAGCCCGGGACAAACCCCCAAGGCTCCACAAGTAAAAACATTACTCTGCTGGTGGTGAAGGCCCGACTCCACTGCGGTGCGGTCCCGAACTAGAAGAGGGACGGGAATCCTCCTGCTCTCCTTCACCTGGAAGAAGAAGGGGTGAGCCTCACAAGTCACTGGCTTAGTAGGGCAACTCCCCCAAAGCCGATAAACATAAAGAACAACATATATGATATATAAAGCTGAAAAGCATTTAAACATATAACAACACCTATGCAAGATGCTACATCTATAAGTAAGTAAACGGAAAACCAAACACGTGTATAGCTACAGAAGGGTATGCCGTACATGAGTCACGAAAACTGGTTCGCGACACCAGCCACAGACTCGGACAAACAACACAAGTACACCTCTCAGTCTCGCAGCCACGGACGAAAGGTCCAGTTGCTGCTCCACCTCAACAAGACAAGAACTGTGGACAACTAACACCACACCTGCAGACTACACAGCTGCAGGCCCAAGCCTGACACCTTTAGGGACTCCGGCCGAGAACCCTAAAGTGAGGCACTGGAAACAGGACTAGCTGGGGACCAGTACATCTACCGGTGTCTGTCCCCCAACCAAGAGCGCGCTACAAATGGCCGCACACCCACAAACACAAGCCACTGTCCCCTATCGTCTTTCCCTCAGTTGGACGTACAACTCAAACAGAGGAGTGAGGGTGTCCAGGAGACGACACAAACCTTGACGGTACTCCCGTAACGGAACAAGCCCTAAGCACCCGGTGCTAGGGTAACCGACTGGAGAGGCAACTACGGAAGGCGTGACACCCAACTTTCTATGCACACAATTCCACGCAAAACACCTCGATGCCAATCACGATATGGGTCAACACAACCCATACAGACCCTACATTGCCTTAGGAACACAGCCCAAGCAATGTGGGACAGAAACCAGACAAACTGGCCACAAAACATCAGAGCTCGGGTGGCCTCATATTGAAATGCGTCCACTATAGACGCCGCCATTCTACTCTAAACCGCGTCAGACATAATGGACGCTACCTAGCATTGAATCGTGTCGGCCATGGGCGACGCGTTCACATGAAACACATCCACTGTATTGGATGCCTTTCAGACTTCAGGAACACACCATGTATCCTCATTCCGGAAAACACCATACAAAGCCATGCAAACATGCTAATCAGGATATAGAAACTCAAACAAAGTCCTAAGCATGATTTCTATTATGCTCAACCATTCTCCCCATCATGCTTAAGCCAATTCCCATAATCACACCCTTATTCTCTAATCACACAGCTTAAACATAGAAGAAACATGGTAGAAGTCCCCTACCCATGAAGAAGACTCAATTCTAACGCCACCAGAGGATTCCTCGCGCTCCGAAGCTCGTCCTCGCGCTGGAATTATGCCAATCGGACTTCAAATGCTCCAAAAATGCACAGAACACCTTCACAACCACAGAAACATCTTCCCCAGTTGAGCAGTGTAGTTGCACTTCTTGACCAAGGGGAAGAAGCACATAACAACACAGCTTTAAATCGCGTCGCATATGCCCGACGCGTTTAGAGACACGTCCGACATTGCCGACACAACTAAACCCCCGACGTCTTGCATGTGCCACACAGCGCACATGCAGCGACGGCCACGTAACGGCAGTGCGAGAACACGTCCACTCAAGAGAGTGCGTTTAACTCCAAATCGCGTCGAAGAAACCGGACGCATTCACATGAGAGTCGCGTCGTCTGAATATGACGCGATCTCAATGAACATGACAGAGGCTTGGTTGGGCTGGGATGCCCAGCCCTCCTGCCTCTCACCTGACCAAGAAAACCTGTACAAATTCACATAGACCTCCATGGTCTAACAATGGGCCACACATTGGCATCCAAACCCGGTAAACCTCGATCTGAACGTACCGGTTATTACATTACTATCACCTAAAAAGAATTTCGTCCTCAAAATAAATAGATAAATATAAATACAGTTCAAAACACATGCAACTATCACCTTAAAAAAAATAATGCTTACTCAAACAAATACAAATACGTTTTGAACATCTCTTCGGCCAACTCCCAAGTATCCTCACCACCTTGCATGTTCTCCCATCGGATTTTTACTAGCCCAATGTCTTTATTCTTCAATCTTTGTGTCCGCCTGCCTGTGATCATCACTGGATATTCTGGCATGGTGATATCCGGCTTCAAATCATCCCGCTGATAACTAACAATTTGAGAGGGATCTCAGATATACTTCCTCAACATTGAGACGTGAAACACGTCATGAGCATCCGTGAAGTCTGCTGGAACCTCCAACCTGTAAGCCGTATCTCCGATCCTTTCCAAAATCCAGAATGGACCCACAAACCTAGGGCTCAACTTGCCCCTCTTGCTGAACCTTAGAACACCTTTGGTTGAGGAAACTCTTAAAAACACATACTCTCCAAACTCAAACTGCAATGGCCTATGTCGAACATCCGCATAGCTCCTTTGTCTACTTTGTGCCGTTTGGAGTTTCTCCTTGATAAACTTGACTACTTCTGCACATTGTTGCACTAATTCCGGTCTCATTACCTGCCTTTCACCCACTTCATGCCAATTCAATGGTGTTCTACAAGGTCTTCCATAAAGTGCCTCATACGGTGCCATACCGATACTTGTGTGATAGCTATTGTTGTAGGCAAATTCAACCATACCAAGGTGTTGCTCCCATCCACCTCCCCAAACCAAACATGTGACGGAACGCCTCGCCAAGCCCGTTAAACGATAACGTACTTGATCCGAGTCCGCCTCCCGCGAACGGGGCGAAGCCTCGCAAGGGATACCAAACCACAGTCCGTGTAAACATAAAGGAACACACCACATTTTATATATAATTCACAGTTTACATAGCCAAATTTCCACAAAAAACTATAAAGAGGTACAAGAGCCTGGGGCATACCCCGGGTACAACTAAAGAAAGTAAACAACTACAAAACTACACTGCTAGAGCTACTCTGTTGGAGGTGCTGACCCTGCACCGCTACGACGCGGCCCAGAACTGGACGTCGGATGAGAGACGTCCTCCTCGCTCTCACCTGTGGGGGTAGGGGTGAGCCTCTCTAGTCACTGGCTTAGTAGGGAACTCTCCCAAAACCGAGCGAAACAAACACCATAGGTACGAAAGCAATAAACAATACCAACAATTTATAGAACAGCTAAGCAGGTAAATAAAGCTGTAAAAGTACTCACCGTCTGCCGACTACGAGAAACAACAGTAATAATTAACGGAAAACAGTACAGGTGTACAAGCTAAAGTAGAGACAGCACACGAGCCACGTGAACTGGTTCGCGACACCAGAACTGACTCGGACAACTAACACAGGTCTACCTCTCAGTCTCGCAGCCACGGACGAAAGGTCCAGCTGCCGCTCCACGTAAAAGGGTCAAGCAACTTGGAGACAACTTAAACACAACACCTGTAGACCACATGGTCACAGGCCCAGCCTGGCACCTCAGGAGTGTTAGTTATGGATGTCCTCAAGCCAATCATAATTGTACAATCTTGTTCTTTGATATAATAATAAGACTTTTATTCATTATGTGTAATTCGTTTATCGTTCATTATGAAGTCCATGAATATACGCAGTGGATATTAATTATGATGAGATCATAACAATGAGATTAATATCCTTAAACGTATATTCTTAATTGTTCCTAGTCGGAGGATATTCAAGAAGGACATTGAATAGGTTAGACTAGTATAGATTGCACCTGCTCATATGATGAGGGTGACTGGTCTCATAGTCACTTGTGTGGAGACACTAAGGTGAATCTGTAGGTGCTCATTGGAGAATGAGTTCACTGAACTAATCTGTTATGAATCGCTGGATGGTAATGTTACCTAACTGTCAACCAGCTAGATTCATTGTCACAGTGGCGTGATTGGTCCTTAGACCTGAGACACCAAGGACACCTTGTTGTGGACTTCTGGGTTTTGACCTTGACTTATAGATCTCTAGCCATGAGATCTTATCATAGTTAAGTGATCGGATCTAGCGGAATACCTTCGAAGGTGATTGTGTGGTCAATATGGGATCGCTCGCTCTCGGTAATAGGAGAGTGAATGCTCTACGGAAGGATGCCTGATAGTCCCTGGCCAGGGCAAGACTACTTATCAGAAAAGGAGTTTTCTGATATTGTTATGCGGCATCTAAACCAAGTGAGTACACACATTAGGGTTTGACAGTTGACCATACCCTAAGTGCACTCGGGAGCATTGTACGAGCGAAGGATTAAAGTCACGTGGTAACTGATGATACAAAAGGTTCTTGAATGGGTTGCTGAACCCCAATGCTTTCCGGATCAAGTGGTGTTGCTTGGCACCCAACTTGATTGGAAGCCCGGTCAATTATCGTGAGACGATAATTGATTGTGTAATTAATTAATATGAGATGTTAATTAATTACCATAAGTCAATAAAGAGTTATTGAGCTTAATGGGCTGAAAACTGGACTAGCAGTTGGGCCTAGAGGGTCACACGCATAAGAGTTCCGAGCAGATTGGGCAAGGTGTACTTTATAGACAATGACTGGGTTTTTGTGAAAAACCGCGGTCTATAAATATACGCTGAGAGTTAAACCCTGGGCCAAGCTCCAGGCTTAACCCTGGCCGCCCCCCCCTCCTCTCTCTCTCCCAGGGTGCCCCCCACCCTCTCTCTCCTCTCTCTGGCACATGGTGGAGCTGAGATCTGGGAGACGCGTGGAGAACGAGGAGATCCGTCTGCGTCCGGAGCTCGCGTGGATACGTCTAGAGGAGGACACTTGAACGGCTTGAAGCACCGGCGCTCCTGCGCCACCACCTCCCCGGATTCGGGAGTTACGCAACCCCGCAAAGGTAAAGATGAGATCTGCCTGTGCGTGGTTTACCGATTTAGTTCGATTCCGACGGCCGGCAACGATATCTACCTGAGAGATTCGCGTTTCCGCTGCGCTCTATACGAAACCTAACAGTGGTATCAAAGCCGGTTGCTAGTACGTTCGGAATCGACGTCTCATGTATGATATTTCATGTGTTTTGTCGATTCGCGTTGTGCACAAGTTGCCAATTTGTCGTTTCGTGGGTCGCACATGGGATGTGCTTTTGCCGCTTGGTACATGGAAGGCTTCTGGTACCAAGGGCTTCCCGAAGAACCCCTCGTGCCATCGTTTGGCACCCGTGGAGGTCGTACGGGCGCCTGCAAAGTGCCTTCGTCGCACTGGTTGTAGCTTTTGGACAGTCCAAGAAGGGCGATTTGCAGGTTTGTAGGGTCATTTTCGGGTTTTCTGGGTGCCCAGGGAGAAGGGCGGCGAGGTCCGGCGCCGGCGGCGCCGTCCGCGGCCGCCCGGGGCGGCGCGGGTGCCCCCCCCCCCCCCCGCCGCGGCCCTGCGAACCAGGGCGGCGGCGGCCTAGGGCTCGCCCTCGGGCGAGCCCTAGCGGGCGGAGGGGGCACCCCGCGGGTCGCCCCGCGGGCCTGGGTCCGGGTGACTTACCCGGACCCAGGGCGGGGCCCGGGCACCCGCGCGGGTGGCCCGCGCGCCCCACCGGATCGGTTGGACCGATCCGGTCCCCTCCTTCCCTTTAATTTTTAAAATTGTTTTAATGTTTTTAAATGTTTAAAAGCATTTAAACATGTTTTAAAATCCCAGAAAATTCTGAAAATTATTTTGAGAGTTTTTAAAGGTGTTTAGATCTCTGTAAATTATTTTCAGTGTTGACCCATTGCTTAATTAGTTTAAGGAAAATCTAAAATTGTTTTAGTTATTCCTACTATCTAATTAAAGCATGTTAATTGATTTAGAAATGTGATTTTAAATTAATTAACTGTACATCTTGGCGACTTCATGCAGTAACGCTGAATGACGTTTATCTAATGTTGATTAGATGATATCCATGTTAGCTAAATTGTTTAGTTAATGGTTTTCAAAGTATAATTATTTATTTTTGAAGTAAAATTTTCAGAAGTAATTATGTGATAATTGCTTGTTGATGCATGTGATGTATGTGGATGGATGGTCATGGACTTAGATATCATGTGATGAATGTTATGGTTAATGGCAAATGATGTAATTTATGAGGACTGCGTGCCTCCCTCTCTCCCTCTATTAAATCCGGATTGTACATTCTATCTCCCTCTATGTACTCCCCTTGACTTGTTCAAGGTTTCTTATTATTATCTGATGTACATTATGGGCCTGCGAGCCCAATTTAAATATTACTTGTAATTTAAGAAGCGGATTGGCGGAGATGGAGGAGAGTACCATGCAGGACCTTGCTGGAGATAAAGTTACATCAAGCTAAAGCATCAGATGCAGGGCTGCCATTTGTTCACCATTTTTGTGGATTACCAACTGGCTCTGGTAATGCCACTCTAGGTTAAAGTCCATGATCATCCATCGTATTCTTCATATATTTGATATGTGTGGAATGTGCTATGATATATATAATTAAATATATGATATTCCAAATTCTATATATCAATAGCACGCAGATATAGAGACCAAGATAAAATATGTCAAAATCCCTCCTCGTTCAAACTTTAAGCCGTAGCGTAATCATTTAGAATGAATTACGTGGCCCTCCATCATTATAGTTTTAGGATTGCCATTAGATCGGGCAAGTTTGTTGTGCTATCCACAAGGCTTGTCAAGTCTAATGACAGACTAAAACTATGGCATGATGTGCCTTAAACGGGGTAGAGGACCGGTGTAGCTTTGTTGTGCTATCCACAAGGGCTACATCCAAATCTATGCTCGTTACGTAATGATGGTATTGCTTAGACTGGATTTAATGACTTGTTGTGCTATCCACAAGGTCATTAAAATTCAGGGGCCAAAATAAGATGGATATTGCAAGAGTTGCAAGTGTCAAGGGTTGACCGCTTTCAGATCATAGTATGGTTTGTTGTGCTATCCACAAGATCATGCTATGAGTCTGTGAGATTCCGATCCCACTAGGAGACCGTCGGTGTCTCCCATTCTGTATATCTGAGGGTTATACAGTCTGCCGGAAAAGTGGGAGCTAATCTTGATTAAAGTCCTAATCTAGATTTAATTATTATGAGCATCTGCTAATTGAGTTTACATTTCCTTTATAGGCAAAATGTCGTCAGGTAACCCACTCCGTGGCATACTGGATGCCAACAGATTGACAGGCCCGAACTACTCGGATTGGCTCAGAAACCTGAAGATTGTCCTCAGGTCTGAGCGCATTGCCTATGTCCTGGAGGGTGAGATCCCAGCTGAACCACCCCTTGATGCACCTGAAGGGGAAACGCTTGAGTTTGCGAAGTGGAAGGAGGATTCCACTTTGGCCCAATGCTACATGTTTGCCTCAATGAGCAATGAGTTGCAAAGGCAGCATGAGAATATGGATGATAGATCCATCATGCAGCACTTGCAAGAGCTCTTTGAAGAGCAGAGCAGGGTGGAGAGATATGAGATATCCAAGGCCCTGTTCAGAGCTCGCATGGCAGAGGGGTCTTCAGTACAGACTCATGTGCTGAAGATGATAGAGTGGATTGAGAGGCTCGAGGGGCTTGGTTTTCCTCTTGACAAGGAACTAAGCACGGACCTCATTCTCTAGTCACTTCCAGATTCATATTCCCAGTTCATTGTGAACTTCACAATGAACAAGATTGAGGTGAGTTTAGCTGAGATGCTCAACATGCTAAAGACTGCTGAGGGCAACCTTAAGAAGAAAAAGCCCACTGTTCTCATGGTTGGAAAGTCCAACAAGAAGAGGAGAGCAGGGCAAGCCTTTAAGAAAGGCAATGCAAAGAAGCAGTCTAAGCAGAA
Source organism: Colocasia esculenta (assembly GCA_014218235.1). Lineage (NCBI taxonomy): Eukaryota > Viridiplantae > Streptophyta > Magnoliopsida > Alismatales > Araceae > Colocasia > Colocasia esculenta. The sequence goes on from JACBKR010000565.1 coordinate 20,597, forward strand.
CAAAAGAAGAACATAAGCAAAGGAGAAGAAAAGGGCGAGTGCTTCCACTGCAAGAAAAAGGGGCACTGGAAAAGAAATTGCAAGGACTATCTTGCAATGAAGGCTCAGGAGAAGCAGAAGCTTGGCGAAGCTTCAGGTATCTATATGATAGATCTTCACTTGTCTATTAGAGATTCTACATCTTGGGTTTTAGACACTGGATGTGCTTCTCATATCTGCAATGATGTGCAGGTGCTGACAAGTAGAAGGAAGCTGAGCAAGGGCGAGGTGAACTTGAGGCTTGGAAACGGCACAAGTGTTGGTGCACACACTGTGGGGACAGTGAAGCTCAAGTTACCCTCAGGAGATTTACTTTTATTAGATGATTGCTATTTGTGCCTAGCATCATTAAGAACATTATTTATGTTTCTTGTTTAGACAGAGTTGGATACAAGTTTACCATTGAGAACAATAGTTGTTCAGTTTATTGAGAAATAAACTAGTTGCTTTAGCAAATTTGGTGAATGGTTTGTATCTACTTGATGTTCTTATGATAATCTCCACGTTGATGTTTCTCCTAAGAGAAGTAAGAATAGTGTGAACACTGCCTACTTGTGGCATTGTAGGCTTGGTCACATTGGGAGAATAGGCTTCAAAAGTTGCATAAGAATGGATACTTGGATCCATTTGATTATGAATCATATGCAACTTGCGAATCCTGTTTAATGGGTAAGTTGACCAAATCTCCATTTAGTGGACATGGAGATAGGGCCAAGGACATATTGGAACTAATACATTCGGATGTATGTGGTCCAATGTCTACCCAAGCCAAGGGTGGCTACTCATACTTCATTACATTCACGGATGATCACTCAAGGTACGGATTTGTTTACTTAATGAAGTACAAATCTGAAGCCTTGGAAATTCCAAGAATTTAAGAATGAAGTTGAGAAGCAAACTGGAAAGAGTATTAAATCCTACGGTCAGACCGAGGAGGTGAATACTTAAGTACAGAGTTCACACAATTCTTAAAGGATAATGGTATCCTGTCTCAGTGGACTCCTCCCTATACACCACAGATGAATGGTGTATCGGAAAGGAGAAATCGTACCTTGTTGGACATGGTACGATCCATGATGAGCCGTCCACATTACCAGTTTCCTTATGAGGATATGCGCTAGAGTCAACAGCATATACTGAACAGGGTTCCCAGTAAATCTGTGTCTTCTACTCCATATGAGATATGGAAGGGTAGAAAGCCGATTTTAAACATGTTAAAATCTGGGGCTGTCCTGCCCACGTGAGGAGACATGACCCAGATAAACTGGAATCTAGAACCGATAAGTGCAGATTTGTTGGATACCCAAAAGAAACATTTGGGTACTACTTTTACCATCCTGGTGAACAAAGAGTGTTTGTTGCCAGGAGAGCTGTCTTCTGGAAGAGAACCTTTCCCAAGAGGACAGTGGGAGTAAAATAGATCTAGAAGAGGTTCTAGATCCACAAATTGTGCAAAGTCCACTGGGTGAGACATCGGTTCCGGAACCTGTTCAGGATTATACACACATTCAGCGTAGGTCTGGTAGAGTACCTAGACAGCCTGAAAGATATGTGGACATATCAGTGAAGGCATGTCTTTTGATGAGGATGGTGATCTAAAGACCTACCAAGAGGCTGTTGATTGTCCTCAGTCAGGGAAATGGCGAGATGCCATGAATTCTGAGATGCAATCCATGTACACCAACCAAGTTTAGAACTTGGTAGACTTGCCCGAAGGTATTGTACCTATTGGGTGCAAGTGGATCTTTAAGAGAAAGATCGGTGCAGATGGACAGATCGACACTTATAAGGCAAGGTTGGTGGCAAAGGGGTATCGTCAAAGGCAAGTAATTGACTATGACGAAACTTTCTCACCAGTTGCCATGATAAAGGCGATCAGAATTCTTCTTGCCATAGCTGCATACTTTGATTACGAGATCTGGCAGATGGATGTGAAGACCGCTTTCCTTAATGGAAACATTGAGGAGGAAGTGTATATGATACAACTGAGGGATTTACATCCAAAGAGTGTCCAGATAAAGTATGCAAGCTTCAAAGATCCATCTATGGATTGAAGCAAGCTTCTCGTAGTTGGAACATAAGGTTTGATGAGGCTATCAAATCTTATGACTTCATTAAGAATGAAGATGAACATGTGTGTATAAGCAAGTCAGTGGGAGTGCTATCACTTTTCTTGTACTTTACGTTGATGACATCTTACTCATTGGGATGATGTAGGGATGTTATCATCAGTAAAGGTTTGGGTCAAAGAACTTCTCCATGAAGGATTTGGGAGAAGCATCCTACGTATTGGGAATACGTATCTATAGAGATAGATCTAAGAGGATGCTTGGCTTGACCCAATCCATGTACATAGATACCATTGTCAAAAGGTTTGGCATGGAAATTCCAAGAGAGGTCTCATACCTATGAGACATGGGATTATTCTCTCTAAGGAGCAGTCTCCTAAGACTCCTGAAGAGAGGGCAGCCATGGATAGAGTCCCCTATGCCTCGGCTATAGGGTCTATCATGTATGCCATGATATGTACAAGGCCTGATGTGGCATTTGCTCTAAGTGTTACGAGCAGATATCAGGCAAATCCAGGTGAAACACACTGGATGGCTGTGAAATGTATCCTTAAGTACTTGAGAAGGACTAAGGATATATTTTTGGTCTATGGAGGAGGGGACTTGAAACTCGGGCATATACTGACTCGAGTTTCCAGTCGGATCCAGATGATAGCAAGTCTACATCTAGATTGTGTTCACTTTGAACGGGGGTGCAGTGAGCTGGAAGAGTTCCAAGCAGGAAACCACTGCAGACTCGACGACAGAAGCTGAGTACATTGCTGCAGCTGAAGCCGCCAAGGAGGCAGTGTGGATGAAGAAGTTCATCACCGACCTTGGTGTGGTACCAGGTGACTCTGATCCGATCCCATTGCTGTGTGACAACAATGGGGCCATTGCGCAAGCGAAAGAGCCGCGGTCTCATCAGAAGTCGAAGCACATTCTGAGGCGATTTCACTTGATCAGGGAGATTATCACTAGAGGAGATGTACTGGGAAAGAGTTCCTTCAGTCGACAACATTGCAGATCCATTGACAAAGCCTCTGTCTCAAATTGTGTTTGAGCGCCACCTAGAGTCTATGGGTTTAAGACATAAAGGTGATTGGCTTTAGTCCAAGTGGGAGATTGTTAGTTATGGATGTCCTCAAGCCAATCATAACTTGTACAATCTTGTTCTTTGATAATAATAATAAGGCTTTTATATTCATTATGCGTAATTCGTTTATCGTTTCATTATGAAGTCCATGAATATACGTAGTGGATATTAATTATGATGAGATCATAACAATGAGATTAATATCCTTTAAACGTATATTCTTAATTGTTCATAGTCAGAGGATATTCAAGAAGGACATTGAATATCCGGTTAGACTAGTATAGATTGCACCTGCTCATATGATGAGGGTGACTGGTCTCATAGTCACTTGTGTGGAGACACTAAGGTGAATCTGTAGGTGCTCATTGGAGAATGAGTTCATTGAACTGATCCGTTATGAATCGCTGGATGGTAATGTTACCTAACTGTCAACCAGCAAGATTCATTGTCACAGTGGCGTGATTGGTCCTTAGACCTGAGACACCAAGGACACCTTGTTGGTGGACTTCTGGGTTTTGACCTTGACTTATAGATCTCTAGCCATGAGATCTTAATCAGTTAAGTGATCGGATCTAGCGGAATACCTTCGAAGGTGATTGTGTGGTCAATATGGGATCGCTCGCTCTGGTAATAGGAGAGTGAATGCTCTACGGAAGGATGCCTGATAGTCCCTGGCCAGGGCAAGACTACTTATCAGAAAAGGAGTTTTCTGATTTGTTATGCGGCATCTAAACCAAGTGAGTACACACATTAGGGTTGACAGTTGACCATACCCTAAGTGCACTCGGGAGCATTGTACGAGCGAAGGATTAAAGTCACGTGGTAACTGATGATACAAAAGGTTCCTTGAATGGGTTGCTGAACCCCAATGCTTTCCAGGATCAAGTGGTGTTGCTTGGCACCCAACTTGATTGGAAGCCCAGTCAATTATCGTGAGCCGATAATTGATTGTGTAATTAATTAATATGAGATGTTAATTAATTACCATAAGTCAATAAAGAGTTATTGAGCTTAATGGGCTGAAAACTGGACTAGCAGTTGGGCCTAGAGGGTCACACGAGTAAGAGTTCCGAGCAGATTGGCAAGGTGTACTTTATAGACAATGACTGGGTTTTTGTGAAAAACGCGATGTCTATAAATATACGCTGAGAGTTAAACCCTGGGCCAAGCTCCAGGCTTAACCCTGGCCGCCCCCCTCCTCTCTCTCTCCAGGGCGCCCCCACCCTCTCTCTCCTCTCTCTGGCACATGGTAGAGCTGAGATCTGGGAGACGCGTGGAGAACGAGGAGATCCCGTCTGCGTCCGGAGCTCGCGTGGATACGTCTAGAGGTCGGACACTTGAACGGCTTGAAGCACCGGCGCCTCCTGCGCCACCACCTCCCCGGATTCGGGAGTTACGCAACCCCGCAAAGGTAAAGATGAGATCTGCCTGTGCGTGGTTTACTGATTTAGTTCGATTCCGACGGCGGCGGCAACGATATCTACCTGAGGGATTCGGTTTCCGCTGCGCTCTATACGAAACCTAACAAGGAGACCCTGGCCGGGCTCTCTAGAGTGAGGCACTGGAAAAGGACTAGCTGGGGACCAGTGTCGACTACTGGTGTCCGTACCCAACTACGAGCGCGCTACAAGTGACTAAAAACAACTCAAGTGTCACTGTCCCACTGTCGTCTTTCCCTCAGCCGGACGTACAACTCAACACAGAAGTGAGGGTGTCCAGGTCAGATGACACAGACCTCGACGGTACAGCACAAGTACCGGGACAAAGCCCGAGCTAACAGCCTGGCTCACAAAGAACCTGGGGCACCCAACTGGAGAGGTGACCACGGTAGGCGTCGTACTACTCGCCACGTACACAGAACCACGTGCAGGTCACACACAAACCACGTGAAACCTCACGTAAACCACAAGTAACCATGGTCCACTACACGTGAACCCGACTGACTCACGTAATCAACACGCAGTCATGAAGTAAGAAACTAACTGCATACCTTGTATGCTTAACACGAGAACCAAGTGCACTCAGTGCACCTCATGCGTCAACACACATGCGTCATCAATAAATCATAATTCAGTCCTTGCTGTTCTTAGCCAGTAGGCGGCAACATCGACTGCCGCTTACACCAGTCAACGGCAAGGGACCTGGCCGTTAACATCCTGGCTGAGGAGCTTGGCGACAAGCGATCTTGACGCCAAGTTCTCCGGCCATAAACCCTGCAGAAACCCTAATCCGGCTCTGCGGGCTTTCTAACTGTTCTAACTACTGAAAAACATGCAAATGCAATTCCTTTAGCATGCTAATACCCAATATAACCCATTATAACATGCTTCGTACATTAAACTACTCAAACCACCCATTATCCCGTATGGTGCAACTTGATCCAAACATGCATTATCATGTTAATTCCGGTGGTTATGATGAGTTTTAATGTTTCTATGGAGCTACCAGGGTTCGTCCCCTACCTCAGAACGCGTTAGAATCTCCCGCAATCTCCCGGTTCACGCCGAGCCCTCCACGAGCTCCTACGGGAATTGCACCACGATACGACGTTTCCTCGCGCAATTCAGCGACGCCACGCGTTCTACGATCGTCCAACTACTCCTCGGTACCTGATAGAAGCTTCAGAAACACCGGGGCGCGAAGTGGGGCAAGAGAGGGAGAGAGTGAGCTGAGAGAGCTGCCCTGGGGTGAGCCTATAACTTGCACCATTCTCAGGTTGGCGTCAACCCCTATGCCGCCAACAGCAACCGCCACCCTCTGCGTCCACATCTACTGCCGCCAAGTTCATGCAGTAAACGTCCACTAAGCTAGACGCCAACAGTTAACGACCACCCCTGGCCGCCAACTTCAACTGAACAGCAGTAGGTCCCGTTTCATTTCAGGACCACCCTGCTCTTCACCTGCTCAAACCACACATCCACACCAGCATTCCACACAACCGACTCACACTGGCCTCACAACGACCGCCACAACCACAATACACATGATCCGTATGGATCCGAAAGGCACGCGACGTTACATTACTATCATCTAAAAAGAAAATTTCGACCTCGAAATTCATAACACAATTCAAGTTAAACAACTCATACATACACACCTTACAAGTACTATCATCTAAAAAGAAAATACACAAACTTACTCAAAAGATAGGGATACCCTTTAGCCATTTCCGCGGCCAACTCCCAGGTATCCTCACCACCTAATCTATTTTCCCATCTCACTTTAACTAGCTCAATTTCTTTATTCCTTAGCTTCTTCATCTTTCGATCTGTGATCTGCACCGGATATCTGGCATAGTCATGTCCGGCTCAGGTCACCACCTTGTATCTGATTATTTGAGCTGGATCTTCAATACACTTTCTCAACATGGAGACATGGAAAATATCATGCACATCTGCAAAATCAGCTGACAAATCCAGCCTATAGATGCTTCCCCAATTCTTTCAATCACTGGAAAGGTCCCACATACCTTGGACTCAACTTCCCAGACTTGCCAAATCTCATAATACCTTTACGGGGAAACTCTCAGAAAAACAAAGTCTCCCACCTCAAACTGAAGTGGTCTCCTCCGCACATCTGAATAACTTTTCTGCCTACTTTGAGCTGCCTGCAATTTTTCTTTAATAAGCTTCACTACTTCAATGGTTTGCTGAATCAATTCAGGACCCACTAACTGCCTTTCTCCCACTTCATGCCAGTTCAATGGGGTTCTACATGGCCTTCCATATAAAGCTTCATACGGTGACATCCCAAGACTGGTTTGATAACTATTATTATAGGCAAACTCAACCATTCCCAAATGATGCTCCCAACTGCCTCCCCAAACTAAACAACAAGCCCGCAACATATCTTCAATTGTTTGGATAGTCCTTTCTGTCTGTCCATCGGTCTAGGGATGATAAGCGGAGCTATACCTCAACTCAGAACCAATCACTTTCTGCAAACTTCTCCAAAAACCAGAAGTAAATCTTGGATCTCTATGATACAATAGTCTTGGAATACCATGCAGTGGAACAATTCTTTCAACATAAATGTTTGCCAATCTGTCCACTGTCCAAGACATACTCACTGCCACTAATCTGCATACCTTAGTCAATCTGTCAACAAACACCCATATTCCATTATGCCCGAAACTCGACCTTGGTAAACCTGCCACAAAGTCCATAGCAATATCATCCCATTTCCACTGTGGAATAGGCAACGGTTGCAATAGACCTCCAGGCTTCTGATGCTTTGCTTTAATCTGCTGACAGATAGCACATTTTGCCACAAATTCTGCTATTTCTTTCTTCATATGAGGCCACCAAAAATGCTTCTAAATCATGGTACATTTTAGTACTACCCGGATGAATAGTGTACCTAGATTTATGAACCTCTTCCAGAACTCGCTGCTTCACCTCTCTTCTGCAGGAACAAACAACCTGCCTCGAAGCCTGACCACACAATTATCATCAATAGAAACTCCTTCCATTTTCACAATTTCAGGTAAACCTGCATCTGCTCTCTGAGCTCATTGATCTGCCAATATAAGATGGCTCTACTGCACTAGCAGCTAGAATTGCCTAACGTTGACTGCTGGGCACATACAAGGAGTTCTTTGCTATTCTTCATACAACTTCCATTCTTTAATCATCATCAAATTCATATATGCCTTTCTGCTCAAGGCATCTGCTACAACATTGGCCTTACCCGGATGGTAAGCCAAACTGAAATCATAATCCTTCAAATATTCAACCCATCTGCGCTGGCGATGATTCAAATCTTTCTGCGAGAAGATATACTTTAAGCTTTTATGATCTGTAAAAATCTCAAATCTCTCGCCATACAGATAATGCCTCCACATTTTCAAGGCAAACACAACTGCAGCCAATTCCAAATCATGAGTGGGGTAATTCTCTTCTACTGGCTTCAATTGCCTGGATGCATAGGCTATCACTTTACCATGCTGCATAAGTACTGTGCCAAGTCCTCTCCTTGAAGTATCAGTATACAGCACAAATCCACCACTCCCTGCCGGTAATGTCAGTATAGGTGCTGAAGTAAGTCTTTTCTTTAATTCCATAAAACTTCTCTGACATTCACCGGACCACACAAAAGGCACACCCTTTCTGGTCAATCTAGTCATAGGTGCTGCAATTTTAGAAAAATCTTGAATAAAGCGCCTATAATAACCTGCTAATCCCAGAAAACTTCTAATCTCAGTTATTGTCTTAGGCACTTCCCACCTTGACACAGCTTCCACTTTACTCGAGTCCACTGCTATTCCCTTAGCTGAGATAACATGACCCAAAAACTGAATTTCCTTCAACTAGAATTCACACTTACTAAATTTAGCAAACAGCTGGTTATCCCTTAACAACTGCAAGGTAAACCTCAAATGAGCTGCATGCTCCTCTTCAGATGCTGAATAAATTAGAATATCATCAATAAATACCACAATGAATTGATCTAAATATGGATGAAAAATTCTATTCATCAGATCCATAAAACCTGCAGGAGCATTAGTCAACCCAAAAGGCATTACCACAAACTCATAGTGACCATATCTGGTTCTGAACGCTGTCTTATCTATATCCTCCTCTTTAATTCTTAAATGATGGTACCGGACCTTAAATCAATCTTAGAAAACACCTTTGCTGATTGCAACTGATCAAATAAATCATCTATCCTCGGCAACGGGTACTTATTTTTGATGGTCACATCATTCAATTTTCTATAATCAATGCACATCCGAAAACTTCCATCTCTTTTTCACAAATAAAACCGGCGCTCCCCACGGGGAATGACTCGGTCTAATAAAACCCTTCTGCAACAACTCTTCTAATTGCTTTTTCAATTCTTTAAGTTCTGCTGGTGCCATCCGATATGGGGCTTTGAAATCGGCATGGTACCTGGCAGCAACTCATAGAAAAGTCCACCTCTCTGTGTGGAGATAAACCAGGCAAATCTTCCAGAAAAACATCAGCAAATTCCCTAACCACGGGAACTGCTTCAATTGGCTGACTGGCTCTACCAAACTTACCGAGGCTAAATAAGCCACACACCATCATTAATCAACTTTCTAGCTTTAATTGCAGAAATTAGAAACTTGGAGGTATAAAAAGACATACCTTGATATTCAAACACTGCACCATTAGGATGACAAAATCTGATCATTTTCTTTCTGCAATCTAACATTGCTCCATACATCTCAAGCCAATCCATACCCAGAATGATATCATAATCTGACAACTGCAGGGCATACAACCGACCCGGCATCTGGTTCCCTTCAATCATAACATGAGCTTCATCTATATAGCTCGAAGTGAGTAAGAACTCACCTGAAGGAACCTCCACCACTAACTCACAAGACTTCTCTTCTAAAGGATGAGCTATGCAATCCAGAAATTCTTCGGAAATAAAAGAATGAGAGGCACCCGAATCAAATAAGACTCTTGCCGAATATTCATAAAGAGGTAAAGTACCTTCTATCATATTGACGCCTCTGCCTGGGCTCGGGTGATAGCCATAACCGGCCTCTCCCTCGCTGCTGCGGTGCTCCTCTGCCACGACCTGCCTGTGGCTGCTGGAACTGCTGAGGCTGCTGCTGCTGCACACCTCTGCCATACCCATACTCTCTTGCATAGGGACAATTGCGGATCAAATGTCCGGCTGATTGCAATTATAACATCTATACCCTGGAGGAACAATAGGCTGCCTGGCAGTGCTCTGCTGCGACTCCTCCACCTCAGGCCTACCTCGGCCCTGCTGCAACTGCTGACGACCTCCCCATTCTCTTCCTTTGCCTTTAAATGCTTGCTTTAACTTCTAGCCCATTTCCCAAAACCAAATGAAGAAGGTCCGTGGTGCCTTGCCCTTGCTTGCACCTACTGTCTGCTGCGGTAGCGGAAACTACCTGAACCTGACTCGCCCACCTGACGAGTCCGATAGACCTCTCCAAAGTAGCTGCCCTCTGCGCTGCTTCTTCCACTGTCTTGCACATGAGAGGTACTATCGCATCCTGCAATTCCACTCTCAAACCTCTGATAAAATACTCAACCATCACATTATTATCTGAAACCACATATGGCGCATAACGGCTACGTGCCATAAATCTCATCTGGTACTCTAAGACTGAAGAGTTACCTTGCTGGAGAGTTCGGAATTGCTCTCTTTTTACTTGCTGCACTTGGATCGGAAAGAATGTATCATTGAACACATCAAGAAACTCCGGCCAAGTGATAGCTTCTTCCGTCCTTCCTGCAAAAGTGGTTTGCATCTTCAATCGCCACCATTCCAAGGCAAAGTCTCTCAACTGATAAGCAGCTAATACCACTCTATCCGCTGCCGGACACCTCATAGTCGCAAAAACTCTTTCTATTTCATGACCCAATGCTCAGCTGTATCTGGATTCGGCCCTCCTGAATAAGTAGGCGGCTGCAATCTCAGAAATTTCTCCACCTGCATCACTGGTTCTTCTGCTACAATACTGGTGGGGTGGTGGCACAGGTTCTACAAAAGGTACCTCCACTCTCGGCGGAACTGGAGCTACAGGTATTGCCTCTCCATCCCCAGGTGGCACTGTAACCGGTGGTACTGGCGCCTGCTGATCCATTCTCGCCCGAATATCCGTGAGGCTCTCCCAAATTCTTTCTATCATACGCTGGGTGCTTTCCTCCGGATCATCTCCTCCACCACCCCAATCTCTCCTATCATCCATTTCAGAAATTTCTACATACACAAAACACCAGACAAAAATCAAAACCACGAATGATAAAAAACCAGGGTCCCTACCAGCAGTGTATAATGACCGAAATAAGGCTATGTATCCTTTCTAGTTCCCTTATATTAACACGGACCTTGCTCTGATACCAACTGTGACGGAACGCCTCGGCCAAGCCCGTTAAACCGATAACGTACTTGATCCGAGTCCGCCTCCCGCGAACGGGCCGAAGTCTCGCAAGGGATACCAAACCACAGTCCATGTAAACATAAAGGAACACACCACATTTTATATATAATTCACAGTTTACATAGTCAAATTTCCACAAAAACTATAAAGAGGTACAAGAGCCTGGGGCATACCCCGAGGTACAACTAAAGAAAGTAAACAACTACAAAACTACACTGCTGGAGCTACTCTGCTAGAGGTGCTGACCCTGCACCGCTACGACGCGGCCCAGAACTGGACGTCAGACGAGAGACGTCCTCCTCGCTCTCACCTGTGGGGGTAGGGGTGAGCCTCTCTAGTCACTGGCTCAGAAGGGAACTCCCCAAAACCGAGCGAAACAAACACCATAGGTACGAAAGCATAAACAATACCAACAATTTATAGAACAGATAAGCAGGTAAGTAAAGCTATAAAAGTACTCACCGTCTGCCGACTACGAGAAACAACAGTAATAATTAAACGGCAAACCAGTACAGGTGTACAAGCTAAAGTAGAGACAGCCAATACGAGCCACGTGAACTGGTTCGCGACACCAGAAACTGACTCGGACAACTAACACAGGTCTACCTCTCAGTCTCGCAGCCACGGACGAAAGGTCCAGCTGCCGCTCTACGTAAAAAGGTCAAGCAACTGTGGAGACCAACTAAACACCACCACCTGCAGACCACATGGTCACAGGCCCATGCCTGGCACCTCAGGAGACCCTGGCCCGGGCTCTCTAGAGTGAGGCACTAGAAAAGGACTAGCTGGGGACCAGTGTCGACTACTGGTGTCCGTACCCCCAACTACGAGCGCGCTACAAGTGACTAAAAACAAACTCAAGTGTCACTGTCCCACTGTCGTCTTCCCTCAGCCGGACGTACAACTCAACACAGGAGTGAGGGTGTCTAGGTCAGACGACACAGACCTCGACGGTACAGCACAAGTACCGGGACAAAGCCCCGAGCTAACAGCCTGGCTCACAAAGAACCTGGGGCACCCAACTGGAGAGGTGACCACGGTAGGCGTCGTACTACTCGCCACGTACACAGAACCACGTGCAGGTCACACACAAACCACGTGAAACCTCACGTAAACCACAAGTAACCATGGTCCACTACACGTGAACCCGACTGACTCGCGTAATCAACACGCAGTCACCGAAGTAAGCAACTAACTGCATACCTTGTATGCTTAACACGAGAACCAAGTGCACTCAGTGCACCTCATGCGTCAACACACATGCGTTATCAATAAATATCATAATTCAGTCTTGCTGTTCTTAGCCAGTAGGCGGCAACATCGACTGCCGCTTACACCAGTCAACGGCAAGGGACCTGGCCGTTAAATCCTGGCTGAGGAGCTTGGCGACAAGCGATCTTGACGCCAAGTTCTCCGGCCATAAACCCTGCAGAAACCCTAATCCGGCTCTGGGCTTTCTAACTGTTCTAACTACTGAAAAACATGCAAATGCAATTCCTTTAGCATGCTAATACCCAATATAACCCATTATAACATGCTTCGTACATTAAATACTCAAACCACCCATTATCCCGTATGGTGCAACTTGATCCAAACATGCATTATCATGTTAATTCCGGTGGTTATGACGAGTTTTAATGTTTCTATGGAGCTACCAGGGTTCGTCCCCTACCTCAGAACGCGTTAGAATCTCCCGCAATCTCCCGGTTCACGTTGAGCCCTCCGCGAGCTCCTACGGGAATTGCACCACGATACGGTGTTTCCTCGCGCAATTCAACGACGCCACGCGTTCTACGATCGTCCAACTACTCCTCGGTACCTGATAGAAGCTTTAGAAACACCGGGGCACGAAGTTGGGGCAAGAGAGGGAGAGAGTGAGCTGAGAGAGCTGCCCTGGGGTGAGCCTATAACCTGCACCATTCTCAGGTTGGCGTCAACCCCTATGCCGCCAACAGCAACCGCCACCCTCTGCGTCCACATCTACTGCCGCCAAGTTCATGCAGTAAACGTCCACTAAGCTGGACGCCAACAGTTAACGACCACCCCTGGCCGCCAACTTCAACTGAACAGCAGTAAGTCCCGTTTCATTTCAGGACCACCCTGCTCTTCACCTGCTCAAACCACACATCCACACCAAGCATTCCACACAACCGACTCACACTGGCCTCACAACGGCCGCCACAACCACAATACACACGATCCGCATGGATCCGAAAGGCACGCGACGTCACAAAACAACACGCCCGAAGCATATCTTCAATAGTTCGGATTGTCCTCTCCGTTTGTCCATCGGTTTGGGGATGGTATGCGGAACTATACCTCAACTATGTGCCTACAGCCCTTTGCAAACTCCTCCAAAAACCAGATGTAAACCTGGGATCCCTATCTGAAACATTAGTAATCGGTATCCCATACAATGGTACAATTCTTTCAACATACAACTTTGCCAACGAGTTCACTGCCCATGACATGCTAACCGCTAGCAACCTGCATACCTTTGTCAAACGATCAACAAAAATCCAAATGCCATTGTGGCCTGACGCTGTCCTAGGCAAACCTGCAACAAAATCTATTGAAATATCATCCCACTTCCATTGTGGTATTGGCAACGGTTGCAACAAACCACTCGACCTTTGATGCTCCACCTTAACTTGTTGACACACTGCATATCTTGCTATAAAATCGGCTATCTCCTTCTTCATGCTTGGCCACCAAAAATATTTCTTCAAATCTTGGTACATCTTGGTGCTTCCCGAATGTATGGTGTACTTGGACCGATGCGCTTCTTCTAACACTTTCTGCTTCACACCAACTTCACTTGGAACATACAACTGTGCTTGAACCGAACTACACAATCATCATCTATTGTAACATATTCCATTTTCACAATGTCGGCCAAATCCTCATCTTCCTTTTGAGCTTCTATGACTTGCCAATACAAAGACGATTCCACGGTGCTACTAGCTAACACAACTTTTCGTCAGTTGCTTGGTACAAACAAGGAACTTTCTGCCACATCTTCATACAACTTCCATTCTTTCATCATGATGTCATAACCACCTTTCTACTTAAAGCATCTGCTACCACATTTGCCTTACTTGGGTGATATGCCAAACTAAAATCATAATATTTGAGATACTCCATCCACCTGCGCTGCCTTAAATTCAAGTCCTTATGAGAGAAGATATACTTCAAACTTTTGTGGTCCATGAATATCTCAAATCTTTCACCATACAAATAATGCTGCCATATCTTTAATGCAAAGACAACCGCCGCCAACTCCAAGTCATGTGTAGGATAATTTTCTTCATGACGCTTCAATTGCCTAGATGCATATGCCACCACCTTTGCTGGATCTACAGCAACACCCTCACTTGAGATAATATGCCCCAAAAACTGTATCTCCTTAAGCCAAAACTCACACTTACTAAATTTCGCATAAAGTTGATGCTCCCTTAGTGTTTGCAATTTAACTCTCAAGTGATATGCATGCTCTTCTTCTGAGGCTGAATATACTAAAATGTCATCAATCAACACCACAATAAACCGGTCTAAATATGAATGGAAAATCATGTTCATCAAGTTCATAAATGTCGTCGGTGCATTGGTTAGCCCAAATGGCATAACCACAAACTCATAATGCCCATACCTTGTTCTAAATGTCGTCTTGTCAATGTCCTCCTCCCGGATCCTCAATTGATGGTACCCCGATCTCAAATCTATCTTGGAAAACACCTTTGTTGATTGCAATTGATCAAATAAATCATCAATGCGTGGAAGTGGATACCTGCTCCTTATGGTGACTTGGTTCAACTGGCGGTAATCTATACACATTCTCATACTACCATCTTTTTTTCTTACAAACAGAACAGGCGCTCCCCATGGTGAATGACTCGGCCGTATGAAACCTTTTTCAAGTAATTCTTGCAATTGCTTCTTTAATTCCTTCAATTCTGCAAGTGCCATCCTGTATGGTGCCTTGGAAATGGGCATACTACCCAACTGCAAATCAATTGTGAAATCTACCTCCCTGTGTGGGGCCACACCTGGTAGCTCATCCAGAAATACATCTGCATACTCCCTAACAACGGATACCATATCCACTGCCTTATCCGCCTCAACCAGGCTAATAGATGCCAAATAGGCTACACACCCTGCATTAATCAATTTCCTAGCCTTAAGGGCAGAAATGATAAACTTAGGGGTATAAAATGGCATACCTTGGAACTCAAACATATCTTCACCTAGATAGGTGAACCTCACTTTCTTCTTCCTGCAATCAACAACTGCCCCATACGCTTCCAACCAATCTATGCCCAATATCATATCATACTCTTTTAACTGCAAAGCATATAATCCAGCTGGCAACTGATTACCATGTATCATAATAGGTACCTCATCCAAGTAACATGTAGTAAGCATAAAATCTCCAGACAGTACCTCTACCACAAGCTCACACTGCCTCTCCTCAAAGGGATGTACCATAACATCAAGAAAATCTTCAGAAATGAAAGAGTGAGATGCACCGGGATCAATCAATGTTCTTGCTGAAAATTCAAAGAGCGATATAATACCTTCAATCATATTTGACGCTTCCACTTGAGCCCTTGTAATCGCCATTACTCGTCCTCGTTCTCCGCCCCTCTAGTAAGGTGTGCCTCTTCCTTGCCCTGCTGAAGGTTGCCGTTGTTGCTGCTGCTACTGCGGTGGTGCCCCTCTACCATAATTAGCTCTCCTTGGATATGGGCAATTCCTCGCCATATGCACCGGCTGATCACAATTGTAACACCGAAATTCTATGGGCTGCCTTGCCGTGCTTTGCTGAAACTCCTCCATCTCCGACTTGTAACCATGACCTTGCTGAAATCCTTGCTGCTTGCCACCTCCTCGGCCTCTAAATATCTTCTTCAACTTGTTTCCCCACTTGCCAAAGCCCGAAGAAGAAGCTCCTCCTGAAGGTGCCTTACCTTTGCTAACTCCCGGTGATTGCTGAGGAAGTCGGAAACTACCACCGCTTGACCCCGATCCGCTGGACTTCCTTGCTTGCACTGTTCTTTCTAGTATTGCTGCTCTTTGGGCTGCCTCTTCCACTGTCCCACACATCAAAGGAATCACTGCATCTTGTAATTCCGGCCTTAACCCTCGGATGAAGTACTCCACCATCATTGCATTATTGGTAACTACATACGGTGCATACCTACTCAAAGCCATAAACCTCATTTGATACTCCAACACCGAAAATTTTTCTTACTGAAGTGTTCTGAATTGCTCCCTCTTTGCTTTCTGAATTTGTACCAGAAAAAAGGTGTTGTTGAATGCTTCAAGAAACTCCGGCCATGTGATGGTATCCTCCGCTCTTCCCGCGAACACGGTTTTCATCTTGAGTCTCCACCACTTTTGTGCAAATGCTCTCAACTGATATGTAGCCAAAATAACTCTATCTGCTGGAGGACATCTCATGGTGACAAATACCCGCTCAATCTCATGTATCCAATGCTCCGCCATGTCTGGATTTGGACCTCCTGAATATGTGGGTGGTTGCAACCGCAAAAACCTTTCTACTAGTATCGTGGACTCCTCCTCACTGTCTGGTCGTATCGATA
The DNA here is from genome assembly GCA_014218235.1 of Colocasia esculenta. Lineage (NCBI taxonomy): Eukaryota > Viridiplantae > Streptophyta > Magnoliopsida > Alismatales > Araceae > Colocasia > Colocasia esculenta. Next base: position 37,274 of record JACBKR010000565.1, read on the forward strand.
CAACAGGAGGTAAAGGTACTACAGGGGGTACCTCTACTATGAAAGGTGGTACTAGTGGTGTCGGCATTATCTCCTCCGTCACCGGTGGTGCTACTCAGGTGGGCTGACCCGATAGTTGTTGATCCAACCTTGTCCGGATTTGCATAATACTCTCCCACATTCTCTCTATCATCTGATGAGTGGACTCCTCAAGATCATCACCTCCTCCTCCCCAATCTCTTCTATCAGCCATTTATAAACCTGCACATACACATTCTATCCACACAACACACAGATATGTCATTACAAAAATAGGGCCAACTACCAGCAGAAGACCATGATAAGGAACAACTATGTACATTTCCCGTTCCTTCATATTTACATGGACCTTGTTCTGATACCAACTGTGACGGTCCTCGCCGTTCAGGCCCGTTAACCCAATAACGTGCCCGACACGACTCCGCCTCCCGCGATCGGGCTGAAGCCTCGCAAGGGATATCATTGCACACATGTCCGTAAAAATATAAAGAAACACATTGAACACATATAAGATACCATCTCTCACATATATTCACATGAATGTACATATTCAGTTCCATACATAAGTCTTTAAACAAGTACAACAGCCTGGGACAAACCCCCAAGGCTCCACAAGTAAAAACATTACTCTGCTGGTGGTGAAGGCCCGACTCCACTATGGTGCGGTCCCGAACTAGAAGAGGGACGGTGTAACGTCGCACATTTTTCGGATCCCCGTGGATCCAGCTTTAGCGGATTTGGTGGCCAATGTGTGGCCCATTAGTACGTGTTTCAGGTGTTACACGCGTTGTGAGGCTTGGTGGGCCGCCAGACTGGGCCCAAAGCGCTCACAGGTTTTCTGCCTGTGAATGCGACAGGGGTGTGCGTCGCGTTTTGAACGCGACAGCCCTGGTGGTCGCGTTCCTGTTGCCGCTGCTAGGCGGTCTTCTTTTGCATGGCTGCCATGTGTCGCGCGCGGGGCAGTCGGCCTTGTGAAGGCGACGGTCACCCAGGTCGCGATCAGGTCGCGATGGGGGTGCATGTCGTGATCTTAACCGTTGTGCTGTTTTTAAGAACCCTGGACGAACAGAGCTTTCGCAAGCTCTGCTCGACTAGGGGGAGCCGCTGCGGGGTTCCTTCGGGCGGCTCGAGGTTCTGAAGGTGCGTGGGGCATGTTCTCGCCACGAGGACGTCGTGTGGAGCGGAGGAAACGCCAAGGGATCTCCGGTTTTCGCATTCTTCGCGAAAGTAGGGTGTTCTACCTTGTTTCGTGTTGTGGATTGCATGTTAGTTCGTTTATTGCTTTGAAAACAGTAGATACCATGCTAGGGTATCCATTAAAGCATGAAAAATGAGAATTAATTGTGATTTGAATGGTCTGGAATGGTGATCCGTGGAGCTCCGCCTGGATTAGGGTTTGTGCCTGTGAAGGCGACAGCCCTGGGCGTCGCGTTCTTAACGCGACAGCCCGATGCGACGCGTTCCGGTTTGGAAAGCGACACATTAAAGGGTCGCGACCGGATGGCAACCAAGGGTTCTGTCACGACAAGGTTATGACAGCCTTACCTGTCACGTTGTGGTTTTCTGTGGCGGCATGTCGGGGCGTCGCGTTCTGAAGGCGACCTGGCCCCTTGTCGCGACCTCAGCTGAGAGGTCCCGTTATGCATGCTTTCTGTATTTTGAATATCCGGATAGTGGTATTTGTTGTGCATGGCAATGACAGGTAGAGCCAGTGCACTTGTTACGCTCACGAAGTGTGTTGCTCACGAGGTGGGCATGTTTTATGTGGTTAATGTGTTATGTACGTAATCGGCTTGGTGTTTACGTAGTATGTGTGGTGTGTTGGCACCTGTAGCGCTCTTGGAGCATGCTGTCCATGTGTTGGACATGTTGTTTATGTGAATGACGTGTGGTGCACATGGCTGGTGTATTACACACGTGGTGTCTACATGATTTGGAAGCCGTGCATATGGTTTGTGTACATGGCACATCGTACGTCATCGTGTTTATTGTATCTTAATTATTGTGGTTAGTCCATGGTGTTGTGGCAGTGAGGTTCACGTTTGAACCTAGCCTTGATCCTTTAGGATCTTTTACAAGTTATCCTCGATGGATAATTAGTAAAGTATAAGTATGGTTATTACGTGATTATTGTGTACTGTGTTTAGTGTGGCAGTGGAGGTCACAAGGTGACCGATGACAGGCCGTGGTGTTATTATTAATATGGTTTATATGTGTTATGGTGTAGGTTAGCTTGTGAGTCACGAGTGACCAGGACAAACTATTCCTCACATATGTACCGTGGTTTGTAATAAAGATGGAACATGTAAGTGTCGTGGTTTGTGTATTGCCGAGTGTGGTGGTCCGGCGCCTATTCTGGAATGCCTCTCTAGTCGGTACCCCAGATTCTTGTGAGCCAGGCATGTTGTGTTTGTTGTGCCCGGGGTTTGTCCCGGTACAGTGTGGTACCGTCGAGGTCTGTGTCGTCTTCCTGGACACCCTCACTCCTGTATTTGAGTTGTACGTCCGACTGAGGGAAAGACGACAGTAGGACAGCGGCTTGTGTTTGTGGGTGTGCAGTCGCTTGTAGCGCGCTCGTAGTTGGGGGTACGGACACCAGCAGACGTCACTGGTCCCCAGCTAGTCCTGTTTACTAGTGCCTCACTTTAGGGTGCTCCGGCCAGAGACCCTAGAGGTTCCAGGCATGGACCTGCAGCTGTGTGTCTGCAGGTATGGTGTTGGTTGGTCTCCACAATTGTTTGACTTGTTCTCGTGGAGCGGCAGTGGACCTTTCGTCCGTGACTGCGAGACTGAGAGGTTGTTCTTGTGTTGTGTTGTCCGGGTTGGATATTGGCCTGATCAGCCAGTAGTTCGTTCCCGTGTGGTGGCGTCGTTCCTTTCTGACTCGTACTTTGCCACTGGCTGTGGTTCGTGAGTTTGTGACTCGTAGTCGAGGTTTGACCCGTTCGAGGTGTTCCCTGGTGTTGGCACAGTTGTGACTGCGGTTGTAGCTTGTGGTGTGCCCGAGTGGTGGCACAGTTTTGGTTATGGTTGGTGAGTGTTGACTCACCAAATGTGGTTTAGCTCGCTATGGTGTGCCCTGTTACAGCACTGGTTTACTTGCGATTTCCGTACTGGTACCTTGTGGTAATAGGTACCTGTACCCCGTGTGGGTAATGGTTTGTGGTGGTACGTCGTATACCAGTCTTTTCTGGTGTTGACGTGGAACTGTGTTTCGTGGAGGTCGTGTGGTGTGACCTTCCACTCAATGTGCTTTACCTTACCTTCCTCGAGTAAGCTTTCGTATATGGTTTTCGTGTGTGATGGATTGGCCAGCTGTAGCCGATCATGTTACCTTGTGTGTGTAGCTTCTGATATATCGTGGTTTGGGGTTTAACGGACCAGCACTTAGTTAGCTGTCCTAGTACCCACGAGGTTGAGGTTCGCCTGGGAAGCTTGTAGCCTAGGCAATGACTTGCCTGTGTGGCTTAAGACGTAGGCGACCAGTTGTTATTATAATTTGCCTGTGAGGCTTAAGGCTTAGGCGTGTCAGTTGTGGTGTGGACTAGTGGTGCGAAACTAGTCCTGTTGTTTCTTCTTACCTTCCGAGGTTATGATTAATTAAGGTGTTTATATTTAATTGCAGTTTAAATTCAATAGTTGTGAGCATGAAATGGTTTGGCTATTGGTGTTACCAATGAGACCCTCTGGGGTTGAGGTGTCCGTAGTTTTGTTGTTGTTTTGGGTAGCCCCTGCTGAGCCTGTGACTTGTTGAGGCTCACTTCCCTACAGTTCTTTTTAGGGCTTGCCGTGTGTTTGACTTGCAGCGGCGTTGTGGCAGACTTGTACCACCAGCAGTTGAGTTGTAGTTAGTTTCTGTGTGAGCTTGTGCTCCCTCGAGGTATGCCCTAGGTAGTTGTACTTTTTAATTGGACATGTAATAATGTAATAAGATAGTTGTAAATTGTTATATGCAGGTATGAGTACATGTACTTTCTTGTGTCTTATACTGTGTAGTTGTCTTTTATATTCTTACTGGACACTTGTGTGAGCTATCCCTTCTGAGTCTTTGATCCGTTCGCGGGAGGCAGATCTAGATATGGAGCCTTATTGGGCATAAATGTCCAGGGCCGTCACAGACGGGAATCCTCCTGCTCTCCTTCACCTAGAAGAAGAAGGGGTGAGCCTCACAAGTCACTGGCTCAGTAGGGCAACTCCCCTAAAGCCGATAAACATAAAGAACAACATATATGATATATAAAGCTAAAAAGCATTTAAACATATAACAACACCTATGCAAGATGCTACAGCTGTAAGTAAGTAAACGGCAAACCAAAAACATGTGTACAAGCTACAAAAGGGTACGTCGTACACGAGTCACGAAAACTGGTTCACGACACCAGCCATAGACTCGGACAAACAACACAAGTACACCTTTCAGTCTCGCAGCCACGGACGAAAGGTCCAGCTGCTGCTCCACCTTAACAAGACAAGAATTGTGAAGACAACTAACACCACACCTGCAGACAACAAAGCTGCAGGCTCAAGCCTGACACCTTTAGGGACTCTGGCCGAGAACCCTAAAGTGAGGCACTGGAAGCAAGACTAGCTGGGGACCAGTACGTCTATCGGGGTCCGTCCCCCAACCATGAGCGCGCTACAAATGGCCGCACACCCACAAACACAAGTCGCTGTCCCCTGTCATCTTTCCCTCAGCCGGACGTACAATTCAAACACAGGAGTGAGGGTGTCCAGGAAGACGACACAAACATTGACGGTACTCCCGTACTGGGACAAGCCCTAAGCACCCAGTGCTAGGGTAACCGACTGGAGAGGAAACTACGGAAGGTGTGACATCCAACTTGATATGCACACAATTCCACGCAAAACACCTCGATACCAATCACGATATGGGTAAACACAACCCATACAGACCCTACATTGCCTTGGGAACACAGCCCAAGCAATATGGGACAGAAAACCAGACAAACTGGCCACAAAACACCAGAGCTCGGGTGGCCTCGTATTGAAATGCATCCATTACAGACGCCGCCATTCTACTCTAAACCGTGTCAGACATAATGGATGCTACCTAGCACTGAATCGCGTCGGCCATGGGCGACACGTTCACAAGAAACGCATCCAGTGTATTGGATGCCTTTTAGACTTCAGGAACACACCTTGTATCCTCATTCCGGAAAACACCATACAAAGCCATGCAAACATGCTAAGCAGGATATAGCAACTCAAACAAAGTCCTAAGCATGCTTTCTATCATGCTCAACCATTCTCCCCACCATGCTTAAGCCAATTCCCACAATCACACCCTTATTCTCTAATCACACAGCTCAAACATAGAAGAAATAGGGTAGAAGTCCCCTACCCATGAAGAAGACACAATTCCAACGCCACCAGAGGATTCCTCGCGCTCCGAAGCTCGTCCTCGCGCCGTAATTACGCCAATCAAACTTCAAATGCTCCAAAAACACCCAAAATCACTTTCACAGCCGCAACAACATCTTCCCTAGCTGAGCAGTGCAGTTGCACTGCTTGACCAAGGGGAAGAAGCACATAACAACACAGCTTTAAATCGCATCGCATATGCCCGACGCGTTTAGAGACGTGTCCGACATTGCTGACACAACTAAACCCCCGACGTCCTGCATGTGCCACGCGGTGGGCCACGTAACGGCGGTGCGAGAATGCGTCCACTCAAGAGAGCGCGTTTAACTCCAAATCACATCGAAGAAATCGGATGCGTTCACATGAGAGTCGTGTCGTCTGAATACGACGCGATCTCAATGAACCTGACAGAGGCTTGGTTGGGCTGAGATGCCCAACCCTCCTGCCTCCCACCTGACCAAGAAAACCTATAAAAATTCACATAGACCTCCATGGTCTAACAATGGGTCACACATTGGCCTCCAAACCCGGTAAACCTCGATCCGAACATATCGGTTATTACACAAGGTTTCCTAATTAATTTATCCATAAAAATATTACTAATTTATTCATTTTAAATAGAATGTTGTACCAATTTCTTTGTTAATGTTATAAATAAAATTTTCACTAAACATCATATCACACTCTGGATGACCATATGAGCTTATACTTATTCTTATGAATGGGAGTTTTGTCCGAGATTTTTTCATTGCTAGCCAGTGTTTACTTTTTTGTGAATTTTTTTTTTTAGATTAGTTTGATTTTATGCATTTTTATGTCTTCATTTGATTTATATAATTTAAACTAATATATTTTTGTTTGATTTACGTAAAAAATATTTTTATTTTATTATAAGCTGAATTCTTAAATTTTATACTTATGGCCAGTGTAAATTGGATTAGTGCATATATATAAAATAAAATCAAGTGTGAAGAGAAAAAGTTGAGAGAGGAAGAGAAGGAGTCCAAGAGAGGTTGAGAGAAAGAGAATCCAATTGAGAGAGAGACAGAAGAGTCTATTAATAAAAGAGGTGACTAAAAGGAGAATAATTTACCTCTATATGAAGTCCAATTAAGAGATAGGGGAAAGAGTACTTTCAAAAAAGGGGTGACTAAAATAAGAGTAATTTATTTCTATATAGTCCAACTGATATACAGATAGAAGAGTTCATTAAAGAAATGGTTGACCAAAATGAGAGTAATTTGTTTCTATATATTAGTTATAGATATATATTATATCTATAATATATATATAACAGAGTCTTAAAAAATTGACGTAGCAGCAGCAGAACAGCCTCCGCACAAAACTCACAAAAAATTAGCCTTCTTCGGTTCTTCCATTTTAAAGAAAACAAATCGATTCTTCCTTTTTTTGAAAAAACTAAACTGTAGCGAACAACAGCTTCGTCTGTTTTTTACAAAATTAAAAACCGCAACATGCACATCTCTCCCAACTGAAAAACTACTGCATGCACGCCACCCATCCCATAGGTACACGATCTCAACTTTAAAAGAAAAGGGTTTTTCAATTTTTGATCCATTTGTTGACTATCTATTTTCTTTTTTGGATCTAAAAATAAAAGTTCACTTCAAATGGACCGGATGTTAAAAAAAGTTGGGTCAAATGACCTAAAATTAAGTCATTGGTCAAGAAATGGACCGGTAGTTGATTTCCTCAAGAAACAATGATCATTGGGATCCCGCGGCAAGGTAGAGAGAGAGCAATAGAGATTCTTACTGGCGAAGGGTGAGGCTGAGGCGGCGGCTGAGGGTGAGGCTGAGACGGTGGCGAGATGGCTCGCAGATGCCCCCCTATACGAAATCAAATAGTGGTAGTGTCAGCGAGCACTGATCACGGAGATCAATCAGGCGAGAAGGTAGAGAGAGAAAGTGAGAGAGAGCGATAGAGAATCTTACTGGTGGAGGGTGAGGGAGGGACGACGGCGAGGTAGTGGAGGGAGAGGGTGAGGCAACAGGAGGAGAGAGCGGGGTCAACGGAGGCCAGAAAGCTCTACGTGTGATGGTCGAGCGTCTAGAGCAGAAATATTTTGGAGAGAGAGAGAAAGTTTGGAGAGACGTGCATCAGTGTAGGCAGTTTTCTTTTGAGGAATCAACTATCGATCCATTTCTTGACTTATGACTTAATTTTAAGTCTTTTGACTCAACTTTTTTAACATCCGATCTATTTGAAGTGAAATTTTATTTTTAGATCCAAAAAAAGAGTCCATCGTCATTTAACTGACGGTGGTGGGTAAACAGAACAGGAAAATCTGAGATTTCCCTGATTTACGGAAACAGAACAGGGAAATCCTGCAATGGCCCATTTCCTTATTTTACGAAAAGCAAGGCCTTCTGTACATCAATGTTTTGATTTTTTAAAATTAAATTAATGTTTTAATTTTATATCTAAATAATGTTCAATTAAGATGAAATTTTAGACATAAATTAATTAGAAGGTGATACATTTTATGATGATTTTAGTTTAATTTTTAAAATAAAATTTTATCGAGTGAAAATTATCATTATCTCAAAAATTAATAAATCAAATTAACCTCAATATTCGTACTTCGATAATTCTCGATGTTCATATTTTTAGAATGAACATATTTTTCTGGTAATTATGATGGTTTCATATTCAATTATGTTATCGAAATCCAGTGACGCCCTGTTGGAGTACGTACGTATGAAGACAATCCCAGAGTTATGTTAATAATGTAAGAGTGCCTCTAAATAAAAAATAATATATTGTTAATATACCTTTGGTACTATAAAAACTTGATTATTTAATAAATAAGAGTTAATTTAATAGATGGGTTAAATTAAAAATCTAACTGTAAGATAACGCGACGATGATATAACTCGGCACCTTAACGTAGTCATGCGATACCCCCCTTCAAGGTTACGTCCCAGAGACACTCTACATTAACTTAAAGTTATCGCGGTAGCTAGGTATCCTTTTGGTCGGGGTTATGTTACTCCCATTTATTAAAGAATCGGGTTGTTCAAGTATCAAGATTATATTAATAATATAAAACATCTCTAAATAAAAAAATAATATATTGTTAATATACCTTTGGTACTATAAAAACATGATTATTTAATAAATAAGAGTTAATTTAATAGATGGGTTAAATTAAAAATCTAACTGTAAGATAATGCGGCGATGATATAACTCGGCACCTTAACGTAGTCATGCGATACCCCCCTTCAAGGTTACGTCCCAGAGACACTCTACATTAACTTAAAGTTATCGCGGTGGGTATCCTTTTGGTCGGGGTTATGTTACTCCCATTTATTAAAGAATCGGGTTGTTAAAATATCAAGATTATATTAATAATATAAAAACATCTCTAAATAAAAAAATAATTAAAAGTAATCATATTTTATGTAAATAGTAAATATGATTATTTTTTATTTAGATATAATATTACAGTATTAACATAACTCCAACATATGTGCGTACTCCGACAGGACATCACCGGACTTCGATAATAGGATTGAATATGAAACCACTATAATTATCATAAAAATATGTTGATTCTAAAAATATGAATATCGAGAATTACCGAAGTACGAGATTAATTTGATTTATTAATTTGTGAGGTAATGATAATTTTCACTAGATAAAATTTTATTTTAAAAAATTAAACTAAAATCATCATAAAATATATCACATTTTAATTAATTTATGTTTAAAATTTTATTTTAATTAAATTTATTTAGATATAAAATTAAAGACAATAATTTAATTTGAAGAAATCAAAACATTGCTGTACAGGAAGGCCTTGCTTTCCGTAAAGGAAGGAAATTGAATCGATTTTATTATTTTACTTTTTTTTTAAATGGCCGGCCAATGCAAGTTCCGTGTATGTTGCCTTTTTTTTTTATAGAAAGTATCCACACAAAAGCCTTCAATATATGGCACGACGGTGGCTAACGTCTCTGCTACCCCACACAAACGGAGGTGTTACTGGAGAATGGAGAAATAACAGAAGCAACCATAGTGGATCTAAACTTAATTTTTCTGGTCAATAAACTTAAAAATAAATAGATAATCAACAAATAGATTAAAAATTGAAAAACCCTTGGTTCTTGTGCCCAGTTTGACAGAGGGTACCCTGGTTAAACTCACTTTTTCAGTTTGACAGGGAAGGGTTGAGGTAACCAGGGGTACCCCCAATAAGTGAGATTATTCGTGAGTAACTCTGCTCCAGCTCAACAGGTGGGGCAGAGTTACCCCCATAAGACAGTTTTTTTTTTGAAAAAATTTATAAAAATATTTATTAAATTGTAAATATTATTTTAACTATGTATATCAAATATTATCTTATTTTTTATTGCAAAAAAAAAACTTTAGTCAAAGTTTAGGTTGACTAAAAAAAGAAAAAGATGGGTACGGTTATCCTAGGTAGTGGGGGTTTTGGGGATAAGATGGCAAAGTTAGGTAGGTTAACTTTTGGGTTAAGCTACAATGGATTAGTCTACCTGGGTTAGTCTACTCCTTTGCTAAAGCGGCTTAATTTTGTTGTCATAGGGGGAGTACAGCCGATGGCGACAGCAACAAGTGTCAAGCCCGCAGTCCACCCTCCATCACTGCCTCCCTCCTTCGCGACGCCAAGCAGCAACCCCACGCGGCAGCCACGGTCACGAGGGGCCTCTGCGCATCCCCCCCTACCGTCGAAAACCGTCGCTCCGCTTGCAGTCGCATCCCTGCTCGCGGCTAACCGCACCGCCCCTTGCCCGCGAGCCACCTCCCTTGCAACCGCTCGGGTCGCACCCAGTCGCGATCGGCCGCATCGCCCTGCCGTGGCCGCCCGCGTCACTCCCCGCCGACCTCCGCGTTGGCCCCCCTTTTTGGCCGGAGCCCCTGTTCGCGGGTTCTTCTCCCCCTGCACGCGTAGCCGTTCGATTCACTGGACGACCCCGCCCCGTCTGCATCAGCCGCACTGAAATCATGCCGAGAAGGCAGGAGATCCAGCATCAACAACACAGCCGCCTGCCGTAGGCCCAGCGACCTCAGCTAGCCCACCAGCAGAGAACTCCATTCCATCTCCGGTAAGTGCAGAAGAGACACCAGCGACGACAGCATTCCTGCAACCACAGCCGCGACCGGTGACCAGGCCGCTGGCGCCAGTGGTGACATCAGTTGAGGATATGGACAAAATTGTTTTATTGGTTTTGAAAAAGAATAGGACAAAAGTGCAAGCATTCCCATTGGAATGGTACCTTGGTGAAGAGCTGCTCATGTCACTGTGGTTTTAAAAAACTGATATTCACATTGGTATCATAATCAATTCGATTGGGCACTTTTGTCATTGCTGAAATCTAGGAGTGAATTTGATGTTGCTCACTCTCTCTCTCTCTGCTCTCTCCTCTCTCTCTCTCTATTCTCTCCTCTCTCCTCTCTCTCTTCTCTCTCTCTCTCTCTCTCTCTCTCTCCTCTCTCTCTCTCTCTCTAGCACCTTGACTAGGGTTGCAAACGAACCAATACATTCGACAAGTAGTTCGAAACTCGGCTCGATAAAAACTCGACGGCTCGTTTATTAGATAAATGAGCGAGCTTGAACAAAATATAGCTCGATTCATAACGAGTCGAGCTTGAACAGAGATATGCTCGACTCGAATATGTTCGCGAGTAGCTCGTAAGATACTCGATAATATGCTCGTTAAAATACTTGATTAGTCGTTAATATACTTGAACAATATAATTTCTTATTATAATATGAAAATATTAATATTTATTTATTTTAAAGAATTTTGTAAGGTACGAAATACTTATGAATATAAAATGTAAAATATAAATATGAGGGTGTGAATACACAAATTATGAAAGGAAGGGCTGTAGACGAACTAAACACTCGACAAGTAACTCGATTCGACTCGGATGTTATTCGAATTTGACTCGTTTAGTAAAGTAAACGAGGTCAAGCTAAAACAAAATTTAAGCTCATTTCATAAACGAGTCGAGTAAGAGCGCAATCAACTGGGCTCGTTAAGATACTCGTTAGAGATCGAACAACGCGAGTATTTAAACGAACCAAGTTTGAACAACCATTTTTAATACTCGATAAAACTCGAGTCGACTCGAGCTCGATTAAAAATAACGAACAGAACTTGAGTATCATAATACTCGGCTCGACTCGACCGTTTACAGCCCTAAACCTTGACCCCTTGGGCCTAAGCCCGTTTGCATATCGTCCTCCGCCGGCATCGGACTCTTGTTGTCCTTCATTGGGCTGCAGAACAACCAGCGAGTGGATCTGATCGCCCGCTCCCAGGGCGACCGCGTCTCCCTCGCCCCGTGAATAAAATGGAGAAGGTGAAGAGAAAGAAGACGGATGCACTGTAGCTACTGTAGCAAAGCTACAAAGCTACAGTAGCTACAGTGAATGATAGAAAGAATGTTATAAAAAAAATTCTCTTTCTCTCTCTTAATTTTTTTATAACCCACGTGCATTCCTATCGGTGGTTTTGTAGCTTTCTTTTAACACTGTTATTTTTAATAAAAAATTTAATAATATGAGGAATTTATGTTTTACATGTTTATTATAATTTCAACATGAGAAAGAAGATTTCTAGATGTAATCGTAATGTTCTTCTCATTTGGCCGGAGGGGAAAAAATGAAAAGCTCAACACTAAGATTTTACTAAATTAACATCTAAATGTGTAGATATATATATTACACTTAAAAATAGTTGTGAAAGACATGTTATGTTACACCTATAGATTTGTTATGTATAATATTTACATGTAAATTCATTAGTACATTTAATGACTATTATTTATATGTAATTTGTTCATATTGTTTCTGTCCATTTGGGAACCCATTCTAGATTAATTTATGATTTATTTATGTTAAAATTTAATAAATTTATATTATCTGAAATTATTTTTTTGGGCCTTGAAACTCATATGGAATATTTCTGGTACTCTAATTTCAATTGTAAAATATATGTTCATTCTTAAATAATAAATTAAATAGTTTTTGAAACCATATATAATATTTTATTAATAGTTTTTCTTATTGCGTTCTAGAATATTTTTCAATTATATGTTCTTCAGATAATATCACTCTATTAAAAAAGACTATTAAAAATTAGCGTGAAGATGTTTACTCACACAATATTATCTAACAATATGAAAAGAAAGAAGTCAAAAATTGAGATTATAAATATTATCTATAATATTATTATAGACCAACATCTCATAGCATAGATCAATATATGACGCGAATTTATTATTTGTTGAAAACAATTTTTTTTCACTTTTTATATTATAGTAATATAATTATTGAAGAAAATTTTATCAGAGAATGAACGTGAAGAAAAATATCTGTAGATGTTACTTTCGCCAATAATAAAATTCAACAGATGAAAAAATTTAAAATTGAAAAACAAGAAGATTAAGTTGAGTCTACGAATATTTTTAGAATATATTTACAAACTAATGTCTCATGACATAGAACAATATGTGATATGAATTTATTATCTCTTGAATTCATTTTTTTTTTCACTTTATATTGCTGATATTATGATGTTATTAAATTTATAATTTATTTTTAATAGTTAAAAATATTTAAATAAATAAAAGTTTTATGAATACATAAAATATATTTCTACCTAAAACATTTCCGTGCATTGCACGGGCATAGAACTAGTATCTTCTAAAGAGAAGGTCGTAGAAACAAGTTAGTCTTTATGGTCTCTCAACTCAAATATAGTCGCGTTAAATAGATAGAATAATAGAGATACATATTATGGAATATAATACAAAAGTATAAGAATATGATATAATATGTAGATTTCAAAAGTATATAGTTGGAATATATCGATCGAGAATATCGAACATGATCAGTTGTGAGGCCCCGCCGATTGAGGGCACACCATTATTTACAATAATATGCATCTGTAAGTCAGTATCCAAAACCTCTTTGATAATGAGATAAGAGGATTGGATATAAGTAAATCAGGTATAAGTTATTCGAGTTTATGGGCTTTTTTGGTTTGAGATTGTTTAAATGAGGAATAATTATGTAGGGGATAACTTTTAATATGATGTGATGTGACACAGTGTGTATAGTTATCACCCATTTATCGTTAATTTGACATTATTTATCTATATATAAGCGGAGAGACATGATTTTTCAGAATGAAATATCAATAAATAATGTGTTATCCCCAAAGATAACTTTTATCCCCCCTCCATGGGAGGGATAAGTTATCACCCCTTTATCCGTCTTTTATTATGCTTAAATTTAATCACCCTTATTTATTTTATCTCAGTTACCAAATTACTTCTAGACTTAAAACTAATACTAAAAGGGGGATAAACCCCCTTATCTAATTATCGAACCCACTAACGTTGCGTCGTAGTCCTAAAAAAGAGACGCAATAACTAAGACACTAAACCAAAGAGAAAAAAAGCAAGCAAGGATATAATCTTGTCTTGATCGCCTCGTCAAGGGTGGCATGACACTTCTAAAGTAATAAAATATGAGAAACTCTTACTGCACTTGTGAAGTGCACTTCTGACATGCACTTCTGGTTTCTCATTGGACTGGCACAATGTGCCGCCAACACATTGTCCAATGGGAGGTCAGAAGTGCATGTCAGAAGTACACTTTACAAGTGCAACAAATCTTCTCTAAAATATCTAATCCTGACTTGCCCCCGAAAAGGGGGCAAGCACTTCCCAAAAATTAAGCGAAATTTTTACTTCCTCATAGGGGAGTAAAACCCAAATAAATAGTTGACTTGGGGCAAATCTACCAATGAATAATTAGTTGATCAATAAAGCGCAGCAAAAAAAAAAAATCTTAAATCCTCCCTCCATACTGGTCTGAGCCACCGTCGGTCATGAATTCGGTTGGGGGGAGTACAGAGATGAGATGTGTGGGCATCCGGCTCCCCCCAAACCTAGGCAAGTCCGAACCCAGGTCCGAACCCAGGGCACCACTCGCAATTCGGGCAAGACCCTCCCTCCCTTAGAGCATTCAGGGGCTTGGTCTCAACCACTGTCTGCTTTCTTTTATCATGTCCCCCCTCATTAGATTTCATGACATATATCTAATTTTTCTTTTTTTTTATCGTCTAAGAAAAGTGTCTTATTGGTATATGGTATTACACAAAAAGTTAAATAAGATTAATAAAATATATGAAAAACAATACTTATGATGTTAGATAGTTGAACAGTCAGACAACGATGAGTGCCAAATTTGTTTGGAGAAAAGTTTATTATATTTTTACATTACACTTTAATTGTAATGTGATTAGATAACAAGTTCACGTGACATCTAACAATTAAATTGTCATTTTATCACTCTTTATATGAGAGGTGCCACATGAGTTATATATTGTCTAATCACATTACACTTTAAGTGCAATGTGCAATAAACATTTCTCATTTGTTTGTGAAGATTTTCATGTTCTGACATGAACCATCATTTCACTTCGGAGTGAAAAGAGAGTAAAAATATGTTGCATATCATCCTCGTTACATTCGGAAGTTGTTGTAAGAATATGTTTTCAAAACATGTTTCTTTTAGGTTATTATGCATTGATTATTTCCTATACTTTTTTATATTAATTCCCTATGATTTTGATAACATTAACAAATTCTTAAAATCTTTTGTCGTCCAAAAACCTTTTTTGGAATTGTGAGGTGAAATAGGAGGGTTAGTCGGTTATTGTTGTGAGCATTATAATTTATTTAAAGAAAAATGTGTCCTACTTATTTAGACCGGAGTAAAAGCTAGCCTATCCGATATATTTTTGGTCATTTATCACTCTTATTAAGATGACAAATAAATTATTAAATGTGATAAATAAGACGGATAATAAAGATTTATATTGTGCTTCAAAAACCCTTTCAAGTCCTATCTAGTTATCTTTTCATATATGAAATGAGATTAAAATATAATTTTATTGACAAATTAATTTGTATTTTATCCAATAGAGCATTTATCAGTTTATAGCTGACACCATTAATTGGGACTGCATCAGTTAATATAATTTTTTAATAGATAAGAAAATAGATAAATTAATTAATAATTCTTATCAAATGTTTGATTTATTTTTTAGTTTCTGATAGAACTGTAACTCATTACAATAAATATTATCATATATGTTAAATTATGTTACAGTAACGACCTCCTTATTATAATCAAAACTCTTAATTAATTTACCGTAAAAAAATTGTAACTTTATTTTTTGTGTCACTCGATGTATTGGTGCAATGTAACAAAACATGAGTCACAAACTTCTCACTGATCTACATGGGACCAATTAGATTTAGGGGGAAAAAGGAGAGAAAAGAAAGCATTAGCCCTACTTATTTCAATTCCTTATTTTAGAATTTCAAATTCTAATTACAAATCTATTGCAAGTAAAATATCCTTTTAATGAAATTTCCGAAAAACAACTGTCCGTTCGCAAGGTGCTCCGCCTCGTTCTGGACTCCGTCGTCTCATAAATCGGCGGCGGCGTCGAAGGCGTCCGTCGGCGCCGAATCGGAACCCTGGAGGTGCGGCTTTTCTCTCTCGTTATCGTCGTCCTCCCCCACTTCCCGATCTCCTCTTCTTGCCCGGCTTCCACCCACTGCGGTCCGGCCACTCTGCTGCTCATTCTGCTTCCTTCTCCAGTCCCCCGCCGCAGGCCGCACTGCTTCCGACCTTTCTTTCTTCCCTGTGCTTCACCTGTGCTGCTGCTTCCTGAGGAGCGCGTGGGTTGGAGTCTTTTGCCCCTGGCATCAGGTTTTACGACCCGAGTGGACGAGTCTTAAGATCTTAGTTCTGGTCGTTTTGGTTTTGCGAGAATTTTATTTCGCTTAAAGTTGCAGTTTTATGGCTTTTTATAGTGATGAAGCAGGCCACGGGGACCTTTCATGTCTTATCGAAGCATGCGAGAAGCTGGGCCCTTTCTAGCGCTGTTATTATGCAGCGTATGTTTAGCGCAACGCCCACTGGTCATTGCCGGTCCTCCGGTAAGCTGCAAGCTCCCAATATATTTCTTCAACTTTAGCTTACAATGCAGTTCATATTGGGCCTTGGCTCTTTGTTTGTTTTTTTTCATGAATATTGGTGCCATGATTTTTGGGAAGAGGATCTTAGTGCATGTGAGAACGCCCCCGAGTTTGGACGGTGCCCTCATGGGGGTGGCTATTTTCACAAGTCTGCAGCTGTCGATCCAACTTCACGGATAGACATTGGGGCGGTGGTCCATTCTAAGGCCGTGCTAGGTGCAAACGTTCATGTCGGATCCGGCACTGTGGTTGGACCCTCTGTTTCCATTGGAGAATCGACCAAGATAGGGTAATGGAGCCTTACGTAGATGTTTTTCTTCACTTTCTTATTGTTCTTCGATTTCTCGTTGCAGATGGCTATGATGCGGATGTTCTTTTGAAGGGTCCTTTTTGCTTTCCTTTGGTGTTTCTATTTTGGGTCTTTGCAATTTCCCATTTGACTTTTAAGGTTTGTATTTTAAGGTTTAATGGCTTATCTTGCCCACCAGTATGACATCCTTCTCTCAAGAATGATCGGATGCTAATAGCTTAGAAAACATCTCTCAATCATTAAACTTTAAGATTAGCAGATGTGATAAAGTACCATTCAAGTATCATATCTGCATAAAATTCTATGAGGACTAGTTTCGAGTATATTTTTGTTTGGAAATCTGTGGACATCTTTCCTCTTTGTCAGTAGAGGATTCTCTCAAATCAATGTCTAGCTTTTGGGTTAGAGTTTGTTCCTTTAACCAGAAAAATTTAGCTAAAGTTGAGGCACCTATTAGGTGAGTGTCATATAGGAGCTTTATCTCCGACCTAATACAGTCCTTGCAAAATATTATTCTGCATCAAATCTTATATGCTCATGCGAGACCTATTCATTTTGCATAACATGATGAGACTCTCACAGATTTACACAAGCATCTCATTCTAGAACCTAGATCAATAAAGGATCTCATACTTGAAGTCTTATACCAAACAAATAGGTGATCTCAGATATAGTGAATATGAAAAGAACTGATTAAGCGATAGATTCAATATGTGAATCTGATGCCCCTTCTCAAGTTTTTGTTGATCTTTTACAAATAAGAATGGGGAATGAATGGAGGAGAATGCTAAACCGGAAAAGGTGGGGAGTGGTCATGACACAGTGGTGATGAACAATATGTTTGATGTTACTTAACCATCAAGGCCATTACAAATGCGAGAACTGGTGAAGATAGCATTTCACTATCTAGCCAATGCACTAAGAGAACGTAGTAATTTGTCTTCAACAAGCAGGTGTCCTGTCCTATGACCTTGTGGCCCTTTCCACATTCTGTCTCTGTAGTTTGTGGTGCACCCTACAGTCTTTGTCTAGTTTTCTTCTTCGATGTGTCAGCACATACCAATCGAACAACAATTATTGACTCAGAATAGACAATGAAATGTTACTAAGAGCACCAAGATTGATATTCTGCTGCCTACCTAGAATCTTATGTGCCATCTGAAGTAAATGACTTGTCAAGTTAGCGATTTATGTGACTGCATTTTGTTCTGGTACAGCTCTGTGACAATTTTTTCTCCCCTCATACAATAGTTTAAAAACAAATGGTCTCTAACCTGGTGTGGAGTCTTGTATAGGGGCTGTATACGTGACCTTTCTTTTTGTACATTCGTTTTATTTTAATATACCCATGGTACCATCCACATTTCAAAAGAAAAATAGTTTAAAAAATGATGTTGGTTTAATATCTCACAAATTGCAGCTTTTCAATCTCTGATTGTTCAGCTCTAATATTTATCATGAAGCTGTCTCCTGTCTGAAAATACTATTTCTCTTTAGGTACAAGGCTGCATTAACTAATTGCTCAGTTGGCATGTCATGTATCATACACAGTGGTGTCTGCATTGGTCAAGATGGTAAGACTGATTTACCAGCTTGCAACAGTAGCATTTGGTGCACTCTCTCTTGGTAGACATGTGTTTTCCTATAATTCAATTTGCCTACATTTGCAGCAACAACTATTCATGCCTTCCTTTCTTTAACACAGCTGACTTCCTAGTTAGTGGCAAGCTGCTTCTTAGTTAAAAGCATAAGCACTGAGCTCTGAACTTATTAATAGTTGATCAACATGCAGCAAATGTTTTACAAAGGGTGATACTGCTGTGTGTTAAGTGACCGTGAACCATGTAGGCAGTTTCGTAAACTAAACTTGGGAGACTAATATGTTTCTCTCAGCGCCTAAAATAGTAAACATGAAATCCTTTTAAATTTTAAAACAATAGAAACTTTATAAGAATAAAGTGTAACTAATCAGTTGGATGGTGGAAAAGTATTACTGATAATTGAGATGTATATTGTTTCTGTTTGGAATGTGTAGTCTGCATCCATAACCGATATTGCTATTAGATTTCTTATATCTCCTATAGTTGCTTATGATGTATGTTCTTCTCTTCAATGCTGATGGCTTGTTGAAGACACAACAGTCATGGAACCATAGTTGTCAAGGCGCCCTAAGGTGTTCTTGGGGGTCCTTGAGTGCCTAAGTGCTTAGGTGCCCGCCTAGGCAACTCTTAGGTGTCCAAGGTGGACCCAATATGGTATCTCTCTCCTATATGGAATTTAAGTATCTAAATATATAGAATGAATGAATAATCAAAATGCAATAAAAATGTTAATATGTCATTATAATTAAAATTAGAACAGAATATTCACTACGAAAACATTAAAAACCTAAATATTAGATGGTTCTTGAACAATTAGGATTTTTTTTAACATTTTAGTGACTGTGACAATGTTCACACTTCACAATCATTAGAACCATTAGGATTTTTTAACATTTTAATGACTGGAACAATGTTCACAATCTAATGATTGTGAACAATGTTAGAATATGGAGCTTGAGGCCCTGAATGATCGAACACAGTCAGGCTGCAGGGTCAGGGGGCAATCTTGTGGGGATTTTTGGGGGCAGAGCCCTCGGAAAGAAAATTTTTATTTGAAAAGCAAAGGGACAGACCTCATTAGGTTCATGCTGCCCAAGGCGCCCAGGCGGGTCAAGATGCCCATCTACGAGGCGGGAAGGCACCCAGACATGGAACAGATCTCAAGCTTTTGCTTTTAACAATTTTTCTTTGGCTGCAAGAGTGCAGATTCTTGTTGAACTTGCATGGCTCTGGATACACTGGTTGTTAGTCCTTGTCCAGATATATTGAAAATTTTGATGGCAAAACATTTCCCTTGATAGAATGGCCATTTGGATATCTTATTCAAACTATCTGGTGCTGAGGAGGAGTCACCCGATCACCTTTGTGTGGGATGCTTCTATTCTCAGGGGGTGTGGAGGGGGATTGCCTGGAGGTTCAGTTGTACAATCAACTTGCTGGGTGATGTTTGTTGTTTGCTTCGGGAGTGGGACAGGCCTTGGCCCATCAAGCCGGACAGGATTGTCTGGTGGCTTATCCTTCACACCACTCGTTGTGGGGTGAGTGGAATCACTGTATCTTCAGGAGCGCGCACAGAGGAAACTCTTTAACTTTGTTTGGGATATGGTGAAGGAATGGGTTTTCAAAATCCCAGGGAAGGATACTTGCGGTATTGGTGAGAACAAAAAACCATTGCAAGGAAATGTCTGGCATCTCTAGAAGAAAAAGTTGCACTTTCTCTGTTATGTATCTTGCTGGTGCGTTAGGAGGCTTGGTCCTTTTCTCTTTTTCTGACAGGACAGAAGGCTTGGTCCTTGATGAGAACCAACAGTCCTGTATTCATAATGCAAAAATTAGATGAAGTCCATTTATTTACATAAGCTTTTTGGTAGAGCTGGCCTCTACCTGCTTTTTCCATTTTGGATGTTGCTGTCTTTTGGTAGATTTAGCAAACTCTGTGTATTGGCTGTCTGTTTTTTCCATATTAGAATATAATGCTGAACCATGAAGCAATTTGCTTTCCCGTCGATGTTAACACACTTTTTCCAAACAGGGTTTGGATTTTTCGTTGATGAGGAAGGATGTGTAAAGAAGAAGCCCCAAGTATGGAATATTTTGTTCCTCATTGAATTGATTTGCTTAAACCTAGATGCGCATTAACCATTTCATGTAATACATCATTGTACTAAAAATATATCGTTTAAATTCAAAGGGTCAAGGTTTCCAGCAAGTCCTTTTCCTATTTTTCTTGGTGATAACGTATGGGAAGAAGAAACATCTTCAAAAGTGGGCATGGTCAAGTTCCCTGAGATACATTTGACTCATCCTGAACATTACAAAATATATGTTCACCCTTGAATAGTTTCCTTTTTCTATGCCTTTGCCGGTACCTGATTTCTGCTCCCTGTAATTTGATTGTTGGCCATTTGTCAGCTAATGTTATTTCTTGAACCCTATTCTTTGTGTGACTTCAATCTTTCTTAAAGAACATTGGATGAACGTGTTTGAATCCATGCATCCATTTTAAAGTGTCTTGTCCATCACTTTGTGTCATGTCTTTTTCCATAAATTGTCATCTAAACAATTAAACATGCTGATTTTGATTGGCAGATGCTGTACGTCAGGATAGGTAATGATGTTGAGATTGGTGCCAATACTTGCATTGACAGGGGAAGGTGAGATTGTACTAAAATTCTTTCTTCTTTGATCTAACCAGACTTGCCACTGCATATATTTCCTTTTGTCAATTAGGATTACTTTGATTTGATTTTTAATCTGACTGGATGAGCATTCATGCCTTTTGTTAATATAGTTGGAGGGATACATCAATAGGTGACCATACCAAGATTGATAATCTAGTTCAGGTAGAGATCGTCACAACCCATCGGATTGTTACATCTGCATACCATGGAAGAAACATACACCTAATTTTGCTTGCGAATAATCATGCTGCAATTATTTTGAGAATATATCATCTTCCAGATAGGTCATAATGTCATAATTGGAAAAGGTTGCATCCTTTGCGGACAAGTAGGGATTGCCGGCTCAGTGACGTAAGGCACTTCATACCTGGTCTGTAAATTGCCTTGTGGTGCGCAGAAGACTGAAGAGGATTTGAAGAAAATTTGTATTTCTGTTGCTTGCTTCTGCAGAATAGGTGATTATGTCACCATGGGAGGCAGAGTAGCTGTGAGAGATCATATTTCTATTGTGTCAAAGGTATTCCTTTCAGTTAAACAACCGTGTGCATATTCTTCTCCTGCTAAGTTGCATCTATTATTGATAAATCATCTATTATTTACTTAGCATTATTGCATTGCTAGTTCCCTTCCCTTAAATCCATCGGATGTCAGCAAGGATCACATTTTTCCTTTTCGCATCGTCCATTTTACCACCATGTATTAACTTTGGAAACAATAAATCTTGCAATGCTGTATTCCCATATGATCGAACGAAGGTAACTTCATGGGTATAGGACTCATTGATAGCCGGTCAGCTATCTGCACTCACACACCATCCCCAATATAATAGGACTTCACTAATCCTTTCATCTGCGGAGCCCCTGACTTGTTATTCGGTCCAGGTCCGGCTTGCTGGGAACACCTGTGTTACAAAAGATATAACATCACCAGGTGACTTTGCCGGTTTCCCTGCGGTAAAAATCTGAGACTCCCGTGGGTTTGTCTCTGCAACTGGGTTTCTACCACTTCCATATACCATGTACTGATGGTTAACCAGCTCCTCCCTGCAGGTTCCGGCACAAGAATGGCGCAGGCAACTCGTAAAGTTACAGAAATTTTATAGGAAGAAGCTTTCAAGAGATAAGGATGGTGGTGCTCTGAAAGAGAAATACTTGTTGCAAAATTGATCTTGCAATAGATGTGAATTGCAAGATTAGTCTTGTTATTTGTTGATGGAGAGAGAGAAGGGTCTTATCAGACCCCCCTCTCAACTAATAGTAAGATTGGTCATGCAATTCTCATCACCCTTATTGCAAGACGAATCTTGCAATAAATATTTCTCAATCTGAAAATAAAAAAGATGGGTCATATACTCATATCCATCAGAAACTATTCCCTACTGTTTATGCAAACTTAATGAAGATTCCATGGTTAGCCATTTCCAGCACCCGCAACTCACATCTGAGGTATTGTCCTCGCGGGTATTCGGTTCAACAGCAATCATATTCAAAGACCTGTCATTTGCATTTGATTTTGCTAGAAGGAAATCTTAGGATTTTTTTTTTTTTTGTGTGGCAAAAATACACTCCTTACAAGTTTGCTGACGTTGTTGGCTTTCTAATTTTCGTATTATTTTTAACAACCACCCTGTATCGAAATTCTATATAAAAAACATCCCTCCCGTTTATCTTCCATTCAAGATGAGGAGAACATTTCGTTTCCATCTACAGAATTGCACTTTTGGATGGGAAAAAAAAAACTTATGAAAAGAAAACCTTTTTGAGTGGCGGAATTTAGGAGAGAAAGCGTTTGAGAGAGATTATATTTGGAGTAACTTTGACCGATGTCAAATTTGGTTAAAAGTTTCTCAAAGTCAAATAAGGAAAATTTAAGGGGATATTATTAATTAAGTGGTGATGACGGGCAGCTTCTGTATAATATTGTGATATGGCGAAGTTCCTAAAAATAATATGAAAAATAAGAGAGTCAATTCTACAAATAACTTTAAAAGAAGAAAGATGCTTTTACAAATCCAAAAATTTCCTTTTGTTGGTGGTATCTGCAATTGTTCGTTGGAATCCTGAGGTGCATGATAAAAGAGCTCACGTTTCTGCCGTCCACTGTGCTTAGATATGTCGCTTTATAATCTAGTTTAAAGCCAATGTAGACGCGGGAAGCCTTCTAATGTTGGGAAGAAGCGTAATACGTGATGCACATCTAGGTATAAGTTCTGATTCGGAAAATGCCAGTTTTAATCAGGAAGTGTAAAATATTTCATGTATTAAACGTCCTAAAAAAATGTGGACTGGAATTGCAAGAAATGCTTGTTGTAAGAAATTTTGTAATAAAATTGAGGTAGATTATCAGAAGGGTCTTTTCAACGATATTTGTGAGGGGTTCTGAACTAATGAAATTACTTACTTCCAATCTACTTCAAATTTATTATAAAACTCTTCTTATCATAAGTATTTCTTCTTTTGCATAGTGTTGGCACATGTTCCAGTTGAAAAATATTTAGTGTCCTCCAAAGAGAATAATAAATGTGATAGATTGTTCATAAAATTATTTTATTAGTTGAAAGATAGAGCAAGAAAAGTTTTGTCAAATTTTTAACTAATACAATTATCGATCAAATTATTATCTTAAGAAATATTTAGTGCACATTAAAAATATATATTAAATTAAACACATTTATTAAAATAAATTGTGCTACATGTAAAAATAGATTTTTAATGTCTCCCTCACCACATTTCTTTTAAACTCACTAATCTTTGTGGCACAATTTTGATGGATGTGTCTAATTTAGTGTACTTTCTCTGTTAACTTGTTTGTAGAGCACTTAGAAAGACACTAAGCATTTCTCCTTATGATTTATATAACAACTCAATATTTGGATTAAAAAAAAAAAGGTTTTAGGGGAGGAGAGCGACCATGTCACCACCCACCACCAACAATGGTGAGGTTAGCTCACCTCCGCTGTTTCAGAAGGACATGGCGACGAGGATGGCCTGCCGGCAACGCGCCCTGGCCGTCTCCACCCGCTCCTTGAGCGTCTCCTCCTTCACCGCCGCCTTCACCATCTCCAGGTCCATCTCCATCAGCTTCAGCACCCGGTCCAGCTCCGTCACTTTCCTCTCCTCCACCTCCCCGCCCTCCACCAGCACGTCCGCCTCCTCCCTCGCCCGCTCCGCCACGATCCCCCCGACCTTCGCCAGCAGCGCCACCGAGCCGTATTGTCCCCTCCCCATCAGCGACTCCAGCTTGTCCAGGAAGTCGGCGATCACCCACCCCTTGGGCTTCTCGTTGTTGATCTCCTTGGTCCGCTTCCACCCGATCTGGAAGTTGGGCGGCTTCGGGCGCTCCAGTGCGGTTCCCGGCCGGCGCTCGCGGAGGATGCCCGACCTCCGGCGCCGGGGCTCGAGGTCGAGCACGGGCGGGGCCGCCGCCTCGTAGGGCTGGGGGTGGGGCTCGAACCCACGGGTGGGGGGGTCCGGAGGGCTGGCGGCGGGCGCGCAGGCGACGGTGGGGAGGCGGAGGCGAGGGTGGGGGCGGCGGGGCTTCGGGAGGGACGGCGGTTGGAGGAAGCGGAGAGGGGCGCAGGACGCCATGGGGTGGGATATTTCGTGAGAAGATAAGGCGCCGGAGTGAGGCGGACGATCTTTTACGACGTTTTGGTCCCCCTGTGTTTTTTTTTTGTGCCAAATTAATTAGAAATTATTTATCAAATATTTAATTTATTTATTTTAATAAAATTATAATATATTATAATAAATATTATTTTTTGTTATAATATATGTTAAGTCTTATTATTGTAAAAAACTTCTTCTATTACAGTTAGAGATTATATTAATTTATTTGTTAAAAAAATATTTTAACAACACACATTTTAATACACTAATTAAAATACACCACAACTCTCATTTATGAGTTGTTTTCACTTTCTCTTGACAATTATGTGTCATATTTTGCTGATAATGTCACTTTAAAGTGTTACCAAATCTTGTTTTCTTTTTCTTTTTTTTGGGACAGTCCCCTTGTGTGTTATCGTGTCTTATAAAGTGTTGCGGAGGTTTCCAGACAGGTCGGCAAAACCAAGGATGGCCGTCCGCATTTGAAGATTGTCCACCCCTGAAGACAGCCTATCACATCGTCCGACGTTCCACATCAAGTATTAGTCGCCCGATAGGCTCGCCTCCAGTTCCTCTCGGCTTGGCCTCGAACTCGGATGAGGTCGACCTGGTTACCAGAACTTTCAGAAGAATCCATAAGACTGACGAAGGTACAAGATATCTGAACTAATCGGTGTTCCCATCAAGTCGGATGGGACCTCGGATCAGATGACCTCATTAAGGTCACTAGCCGACATCTTATCTACGATATCAGTGATGATTTATGCGGCTCGGACCTATCTACAGCTCGGACCCGAGCAGTCTTGTAACATCCTCAAATAAGAGCCTCCAATTGAGCACCTCGGGTTATCAAAGCTCGGGCCAACGCCGACCTAGAGCTCGGCGTCCTCGCGCGCCCCCCGTCACACAGCCCTCACGGGGTCAACGGACGAATGAGGTAACCACCAAGAATTGCGGAACCATAAATCACTGCCATTAAGACCACGATCTCGGCAATCAGATCTGCAGGTGGCAACCACGATCATCGCAGTTTGACAGGAAGTAACGGCGCCCAAATCCGCGGGAATCTCGGTAACTCCCAGCGAGATTGACGGCTCGTCCACTCACACGTAGTGTCCTAACACTATATAAAGGGTAAACATTCCACTGGAAAAGGTACGCTGTTCTCTCCCATGCTACGCCATTCTACTCGGCTAGCGACTGACTTGAGCATCGGATGTCTCCCCACTGAGCCCACTCGGCGGGCTTTGCAGGTCAGGTCAGGAGGTCGGGAGCAGCTTCACACGTCGGCCAAGCGCGCCTCAAAAGGATTCATCGGCTTGGTCATCTCGGCTTCGTTTGATGAGAAGCGCCTCAACGGTCACCTCGGCTGGAGCCGAGCTATGTTACTATAACAGTAACATTGGCGCCGTCTGTGGGAAATGTTACAAAAGGTCAGTGCGGTTTCCCCTTTCCTATTCTCAGCAGAACTCCTCCAAACATAGACGACGAAATAGCCCTTGGAGTATTTATCGCAATCGCCAAGCGGCCAAGGCCCGGCACAAGCAGCAAGGGGGCCGACCAAGAGATCGTAAGCCCATATGCCTAAGGTCGGCTCGGGGGCCCGGCTAAGCTCAAATATCGTGAAGCCCTTCAAGATTCATTTGAGGTCGGCTCAGAGGCCGACGAGTTTTAGAGTTCATGGCAATCTTGCAGTTCCTATTAACAGTCATCTCCAGCTTTGGAAGCCTAAGCCCTCTAAACAGGAGGCCGTGATCACATGCTTAATGTCCTCAGTCATGAGGGCGACGAGTATGCCTGTCACTCCATTCCTTGAGTCTCTGCCTTCATGCGACAATTTCTCGAAAAGGAGGTTCTAGACGAGATCGCCGCAGCTGTCCAGAAACCGAGAACTCGACATACGATAAAATGAAGGCGCGGTCGCTTCGGCACGCGTATATCACAGCTCGTCCGAGGTCGCTTCGGCACTCCGAGCTCCTGAAGGCGCGGTCGCTTCGGCACGCGTACATCATAGCTCGTTCGAAGTCGCTCCGAGCTCCTGAAGGCACGGTCGCTTCGGCACGCGTATATCACAGCTCGTCCGAGGTCGCTTCGGCACTCCGAGCTCTTGAAGGCGCGGTCGCTTCGGCACGCATATATCACAGCTCGTCCGAGGTCGCTTCGGCACTCCGAGCTCCTGAAGGCGCGGTCGCTTCGGCACGCGTACATCATAGCTCGTTCAAAGTCGCTCCGAGCTCCTGAAGGCGCGGTCGCTTTGGCACGCGTATATCACAGCTCGTCCGAGGTCGCTTCGGCACTCCGAGCTCCTGAAGGCACAGTTGCTTCGGCACGCGTACATCATAGCTCGTTCGAAGTCGCTCCGAGCTCCTGAAGGCACGGTCGCTTCGGCACGCATATATCACAGCTCGTCGAGGTCGCTTCGGCACTCCGAGCTCCTAAAGCGCAGTCGCTTCGGCACGCGTACATCATAGCTCGTTCGAAGTCGCTCCGAGCTCTTGAAGGTGCGGTCGCTTCGGCACGCGTATATCACAGCTCGTCCGAGGTCACTTCGGCACCCCGAGCTCCTGAAGACGCGGTCACTTCGGCACGCGTATGTCATGGCTCGTTCGAAGTCGCTCCGAGCTCTTGAAGGCGTGTTCGCTCCGGCACACGTAGACATGGACGTCATGTTCCTTGACGAGGTCGCTTCGGCACTCCGAGCTCCTGAAGGCGTGGTTGCTTTGGCACGCGTATATCACAACTCGTCCGAGGTCGCTTCGACACTCCGAGCTCCTGAAGGCGCGGTCGCTTCGGCACGTGTACATCATAGCTCGTTCGAAGTCGCTCCGAGCTCCTGAAGGCGCGGTCGCTTTGGCACGCGTTATCACACAGCTCGTCCGAGATCACTTCGGCACTCCGAGCTTCTGAAGGCGCGGTCGCTTTGTCACGAGTACATCATAACTCGTTCGAAGTCGCTCCGAGCTCCTGAAGGCGCGGTCGCTTCGGCACGCATATATCACAGCTCGTCCGAGGTCGCTTTGGCACTCCGAGATCCTGAAGGCGCAGTCGCTTCAGCACGCGTACATCATAGCTTGTTCAAAGTCGCTCCGAGCTCCTGAAGGCGCGGTCGCTTCGGCACGCGTATATCACAGCTCGTCCGAGGTCACTTCGGCACCCCGAGCTCTTGAAGACGCGGTCGCTTCGGCACGTGTATATCATGGCTCGTTCGAAGTCGCTCTGAGCTCTTGAAGGCGTGTTCGCTCCGGCACACGTAGACGTGGACGTCATGTTCCTGGACGAGGTCGCTTCGGCACTCCGAGCTCCTGAAGGTGCGGTCGCTCCAGCACGCGTATATCACAACTCGTCCCAAGTCGCTTCGGCACTCTGAGCTCCTGAAGGCGCGGTCGCTTCAGCACGCGTATATCATAGCTCGTTCGAAGTCGCTCTGAGCTCCTAAAGGCGCGGTCACTTCGGCACGCGTATATCACAGCTCGTCCGAGGTCGCTTCGGCACTCCGAGCTCCTGAAGGCGCGGTCGCTTCGGCACGCGTACATCATAGCTCGTTCGAAGTCGCTCCGAGCTCCTGAAGGCGCGACCGCTTCGGCACGTGTATATCACAGCTCGTCCGAGGTCACTTCGGCACCCCGAGCTCCTGAAGACGCGGTCGCTTCGGCACGCATATATCATGGCTCATTCGAAGTTGCTCCGAGCTCTTGAAGGCGTGTTCGCTTCGGCACACGTAGACGTGGACGTCATGTTCCTGGACAAGGTCGCTTAGGCACTCTCCACGAACTGAAAGATGACGAAATTTCAAGGCGTGGTCGCTTCGGCACACATAGAGGTGAACGTCGTGTTCGCTGGACGAGGTCGCTCAGGCACTCTCCACAAACTGAAAGACGACGTCCGACGTGGTTTGAAGGCGTGTTCGCTCCGGCACAGGTAGACGTGAACAGCGTGTTCACTGGACGAGGTCGCTTAGGCACTCGTCAGGAATTGAAAGACGACGTCCGACATGATCAGAAGGTGTGGTCGCTTCGGCACACGCAGAGGTCGCTTAGGCACTCGTCAGGAACTTAAAGACGACGTCTGACGTGATCAGATGGCGTGGTCGCTTCGGCACACGCAGAGGTCGCTTAGGCATTCGTCAGAAGCCGAGACAACGTCCGACATGTATTGAAGGAATGGTTCAGCATACGTAGTGAACGTACGCGACATGAATAGGGACGTTTCGGCAACCATCAGAAACAGTGCAGAGCCCGACGTAACGAATAGCTAGAGCCGAGCACGACAAATGAACAATGACAAAAGAGTTAGAAGTTTCTATTACTAATGATAGGGTACATTGGAGGGCTGACCGCCATGTACAGTCGCGAGGCATTTAGTCAACTACAATGTTGTCAGACGCAACGACCTGAGTCTCGTAGTAGCGGCCTGATCGGAAGCAATGGTCGTGGCTGCCTCATCAGCTCTAGGCACCGCCTCGGCCGCAGCATTCTGTGCCTCGTCGGCTGCTTCGGATTGGTCATGAGCGTTTCCAGCGTCCTCATCCACAGCATCTTCTAGACCCTATAGATCATATTCGGGACGCAGTTCTCGGATGCGCTTGATGCAGTGGTCGTATTCCGCCTCGAAGAGCTTGTCAACCTCCTCGTTCAGCTCCTCAGAGTCGCGGTACTCTGTAATAATCCTTTCGCGCTCCTCCTCGGCCAGCCTCGAGCTCCGAGCCTGTGCCGCTTCGAGCAACTTTTCCTTCGCGCGAAGAGTCTCTTTGAGGTCCTCAGTCGCCCGTGACATTCGTGCGGCATCTTCCTCGCTCTCTTCGCCTTCAACCCTCTGCGTCCGGAGCTTCTATCTCGGCATCCCTAGCCCTCGCCTTGGCTTCCTTAGCCTTGCTCGTGGGCTCACGAACTCGCTGGTCGGCCACCACCTGACTTCTCGGCCTTCTTGAACAAGGCCCCAACCAGGCCCAATTGAGTCTGCACTGAAATCGTAGAATTCCTCACATCTCGTTGGCTCGCTTGGCCGAGAACTGGGCCAACCTTCTCGCCGAGGTCGCCCGACGAGCCCATTCAGTAGCCGAGAGCTCCTCCGTACGCCCGACGACGGCTGAGGCTCGCGACATGCTGGTCTGTGGTTGGTTGTTTCGAAGGCTCGCGTCTCCCTTGAGACGACGTCGGACGAGGATCCGACGATCGGCGCTTTCGTCCCCCGACCTGCGTCATCGGGTTCCTCCCTCGAACGCTTTAGTGGCCTACTGGCACTCTTCTTGCCACGACCTCGCGAACCTCTTCGCGGCTCAGTCGGCCAATGAGGTTTGACGTTCTTGGCCGACGTCAAGAGCGGCCGACGACTTACCCTTGTCAGCCATCGCTGCGAGAGGAAGACGGTGTTTAGCTTTTACCCACAAAAACAGAAGTGTAATGTAACGTCGCTTATTTTCGGATCCTTTTTGGATCGTGTTGTGTTGTGGTTGTGATGCCTGTTGTAAGGCCGTGTGGTGTAGACGCGTGGTGTGTGTAGGTGTGTGCAGGTTAGGTCCCGAAAGAAATAGGACCTGCTGCAGTTGAATAGGAGTTGGCGGCCAGGGTGGTCGTTGACTTGTTGGCGTCCAGGTAGGTTGCCGTTGACTGCATGAACTTGGCGGCAGTGGATGTGGACGCTGAGGGTGGAGGTTGCTGTTGGCGGCAAAGGGGTTGACGCCAACCTGAGAATTCTGCAGGTTATAGGGTCACCCGAGAGCAGGTTTCCCACCTGCCTCTCTCTTCCCTTGCCCTAGCTTCATGTCCCCGTGTTCCTAGAGCTTCCAACAGGTTCTGAAGGATGCTTGGAGGACCGTGGAACGTGTGGCGGTGGCGAATCGCGCGAGGAAACGCTGTGGCGTGGTGCAATTCCCGTGGGAGCTCGTGGAGGGTTTAGTGTGAACCAGGAGATTGCGGAGGTTTGAGCGTGTTCTGAGGTAGGGGTCGAGCCCTGTTAGTTTGATAGAAACATTAAAATACGACTTAACCACTTGAATCAGCATTTTTAATGTATTTTCGGATTATAGTGCACCATGAAGGGATAATGGGTGGTTTGAGTAATTTAATGTACGAAGCATGCTGTGTTGGTTGTTTTGGGTTCATGCATGTTTAAAGAACCGTTTCAGTACATTTTCTTGTAGTTTTGACGGTTGGAAAACCTGTAGAGCCGGATTAGGGTTTCTGCAGGGTTTAAGGCCGGAGACTTGGCGTCAAGATCGCTTGTCGCCAAGCTCATCAGCCGAGATATAAACGGCTAGATCGCTTGCCGTCTACTTCTTATAAGCGGCAGTCGATGTTGCCGCCAACTTGTGCATGTATCCATGCATGTGGTTTACGTAGCTTTTCTGGTTTGAATATTGCGTGTTTGTGTGTGCATGGCGATGACCGGTGTGAGCCAGTACACTTGTTATGCTCTTGGAGCATACTGCTCATGTAATGGGTATGTTTTACGTGAATGATGTGTGATGTACGTATTGCTTTACGTAGTATGTGTGGTGCGTTGGCACCCGTGGCACTCTTGGAGTGCGTGTTGTCCATGTGTTGGACATGGTTTATGTGGTAGACGTGGGGTACACCAACCAGGGTGTAATATACACGTGTTGTTTACGTGGTTTGAGTGTGTGTGTATTACACACTTTGTTGTAATAATTCTTATGATTTGTCGTAGTAACTGGGCAGTGAGGTTCCTGTGTGAGCCTAGCCATGACTTTGTGGTGTTTGGGCAGTGAAGGTCCTTACCGACCTAGCCCTGGTTCGTTGTTGTCTTTCGAATAATATTATATTGATTTATGTAGTAAGTGGTGTGTGTCGCCACGGAAGTCATGAGATGACCAATGATAGGCAAGTTTGTGGTTCAGGTATGTGTTGGTGTGGGATAGCTTTGTGGTCACACGGTGACCGATGATAAGCTAATCCTAACATTTGTATATTGTAAATTATAAGTAAAGGCTATATGTGTAAGTATCGTGGTTTGTGCTAGCCGAGTGTGGTGGTCCGGCGCCTATTCCGGAATGCCTCTCTAGTCGGGTACCCCAGGTTCTTTGTGAGCCAGGCACGTGTGTTTGTTGTGCTCGGGGTTTTGTCCCGGTACTTGTGTTGTACCGTTGAGGTCTGTCGTCTTCCTGGACACCCTCACTCCAGTTTGAGTTGTACGTCCGGCTGAGGGAAAGACGGCAGTGGGGCAGCGACTTCCCAGAGTTTGTTCTTGTGTCGCTTGTAGCGCGCTCGTAGTTGGGGGTACGGACACCAGTAGACGTCACTGGTCCCCAGCTAGTCCTGTTTTCCAGTGCCTCACTTTAGAGTGCTCCGGCCAGAGACTCTAGAGGTGCCAGGCATGGGCCTGCAGTTGTGTGTCTGCAGGTGTGGTGTTGGTTGGTCTCCACAGTTGTTTGACTTCTTCCTTGTGGAGCGGCAGTTGGACCTTTCGTCCGTGACTGCGAGGCTGAGAGGTAGTTCTTGTGTTGTGTTTGTCCGGGTTGGATATTGGCCTGATCAGCCAGTAGTCCGTTCCCGTGTGGTGGCGTCGTTCCCTTCCGACTCGTGCTTTGCTACTTGTTGTGAGTTTGTGGTTTGTGACTCGTGGTCGAGGTTTGACTTGTTTGAGGTGTGCCCTGGTGTTGGCACAGTTGTGACTGAGTTGTGGTTTGTGTGACTTGCCGGTTGAGGTTTACCTGTATTAATTGTGCCTAAATAAAGTACAATATAATTGTGGTCCAGTGTGGTGTTTCCACCTTCCTGTACCCTTGTTCAGGTATTTGTGTTGTGGTACCTCAGAGTAGTAGGTACATTTCCTTCGTGGGTTACTTTGTAGTTTTGTGGTGGTACATTGTGTACCAACCTTTCCGGGTACTTGTGTGCTGTGGAGGTCTTGTGTTTGACCTGCCACTTGTTGTATCCTAACCATTTTAAGTAGATCTTTGGTTATATTTTATTGTGGATTAGTTTGTGATTATTAATCATGTTACCTTTGTGGGTAATTGCCGATGAGGTTGTGGCCTAGGCATATTGTGGTTTAGTAGAGCTATGCTCTGTGGAGGCCATGTGAGACCTTCCACTTGATGAGTTTTACTCTTCTTGGGTATGATTCCAATTATAGTTTTAGTGTGTTATGGATTGGCTTCGTGGTAGCCAGTTCTGTTACCTTGTAGTAGTTTCCGATGTAGTGTGGTTTGGAGTATAAAGGACCAGCTCTTTGTTAGCAGTCCTGTATTCAAGTGCTGGAGGTTTGCCTGTGAAGCTTGCAGCTTAGGCAGTGACCTGCCTGTGTGGCTTATAGTTTAGGCAACTAGTTGTTGTAGCAGTGTGCCAGTGAGACTGTGGTTTAGGCACTTTAGTAGTTGGGCTGACTAATGATTTTATGTTAGTCCTGTAGTCCTACTTTCTTTTGAGGACGTTATGTTTATTATCATGAGTATGTTTAATTGTTATTTATTGTCATGATGTGAGCATGAAATGGTTTGGCTATTATGTTGCCAGTGAGACCCATTGGGGTTGAGGTTTCTGTGGTTACGGTGTTGTTTTGGTAGCCCCTACTGAGCCAGTGACTTGTTGAGGCTCACTCCCCTACAGTTCTTTTCAGGGCTTGCCGTGTGTTTGGCTTGCAGATGTGTTTGTGAGACTGTACCACAGCAGTAGTTTAGTAGTT